>VOQK01023122.1:26344-44917 GCA_015052645.1 Benitochromis conjunctus
AAACAACTTTAGGATGAATGTTTTGTGGGGGGGGGGGTTACGTCGTTTAACACTGACCTATGAATCACTCAAGCATAACAAACGTACCTAACTAACCAATGTATGACTGTTGTGTCTACATATAAGAGTCAACTTGGCAAATTTAATATTATACCTTAGCAGCATCAGTGACAAACACTCAAAGATATATATAACATCCGCAGTATTAAACTTGGGACTGGACGTAAGGAATAACAAGAAGAGTAAAATTCTAGAAGTAAAAAGCAGAAGTTTTTTTTTTTTTACCCTTTATTTATTTTGTCTTTCGTCTATTTTTGCTCATATCTTGTGAAATACTTTCATTTCTCAAATCCTCTTGAAACCCTAAAAATGAGGCACATGTTGGCTGAAAATGTCCACAAGTGGTATTAACTCTGCAGTCATAACATAGCCAGCTTTATTTCTCCAATTTTCCAACTCAAGCCTTACAAATTAAAGACTTTGGCATAGATATTTAGCACGATACCAATACAATACACAAACAAATATATAAAAGCTATGCTAACTGCTGTATCACAATCCTCATAAGGAAAAAACAATGTTTTCAAATATTTTAACATAAAGTGCAATTAGCTAAGAAATGATTATTTTAGAAATCCTCTTGTGCACCATGATTAGAGTTGACTAGTTAAAACTAGATTTTCCACTTCAATGTAACAACAGATAATTTTTTAGATGAGTCACTATACCCTGCTCTACCACCAAATTATGGTTTAAGGGATGGTATGCCTTTTAAGGTTAATTCACTATTGTCCACTGCTATAAAGAGATAAGTACAGTTTGTAGTGTATCTTAATCTTGGGTGCTGACCAGAGAGGTCAATAACAGTGTAGTGTAGCCACAGGGCGAGACAGCGAACACTGCCTTTCTTTTCAGACTGCTAGGAGACATCAACAGGACCGATTGTACTGCAGGGATTGGTGACATCATTCATTCTCTCGGCAAGGCAATCTATACACACAGACACATGAAAACCCAACCGAGTGGCTCTAAAAGGAGTTTCTCACTAAGAGGTCAGAAAGTCCAGTGGGTATGGGCGGGTGGCAAACTCCATTGACCTACATCACAGACATAATCAACAATGGTCATTTGATTAGTCTTCACAACAACATACACACAGGCCTACTATCACTTCCCAGCAAACATACTACACAACCTGCATCTGTCTTGGATTTATAATGGGCAGCTTGTTGTTAGGCATCTCCACCAACCCCCGCAGAACTGTCTTCTGGGGATTCACCACTTCAATGAGCCTCTTATATCTGCAGAGGGAGACAGCCAGTGCCAAACAAGACTGGCACAGACAGGGAACAGTGTAGGCACGTGGGAAAAGCATGGGCGAACCGTGGCTCATCTCGTGATTCAGAACAATACGTTTTAAATAAGGAAAGCTGGCAGACAAGAGACAAAACTGATAGAAGAACAAGACTGAAAGGCTATTTTATGGTATCCTGCAACACTCTGCTCATTTTACAGCAGAGAGAAAAATAGTTAGTGGGGGGAAAAAAACACTTAAAAAACTAAAAAGTTGTTCTTTGTTCTGTTTTTGATATTATTATTATTGAAATAGTAAATAAAAATAGTGACAAAGATAAATACAGTGAAAAAAATGATGTTATTCATCTAATGTATTTGGTTCATTTCAGATTAAAGTGAGAGCTATTTGGCTACAAACTGCTGTTATTTACAGCCACAGACGTTTCTCATTTTTCTTCTTCACACACAGGAGACAGTACCACATCTGTGTGTGAGGAGGAAATAAGATTTAATCTGTTGTGATTTAAAACATTTTATTTATTTAGAACCTTTCAGGGTCAATATTGCTAAATGCTTCACACCAATATACAAGTGAATGTCATCCGCATAGCAGTAAAAAAAAGTCATCAAAATGTGCTAAAGAGGGGGCAGATACTACAAAAACAATAAAAGCCACAAAAAAGAAGCCTGTGGCAACCTGCAGGCAAGAAGAGGACCTGTACTTAGAAGCAGCCACAGAAAAGGATTGCTTAGAAAGAACCACTCCAAAGCAGACTCTAAACACATCCAGATATGTTAGCGAAGGTGTGCATATACTTGGGTTTGTTTGAAATGAGATGAGAGACATCATACGAGGCAGATTTGACATTTTTATCCCTTTTAATGTGATCATCCACTGTTATAACAGCACACAGATGTCAAAAAAGCACACAAAAGGTTCATTCCGCAAAATTACTTAGCATCGCACATCACAATATAGCTGCAGACACCAAAGACACGTTTGACTGTTTATTATTATGTCACCCACATCGGTGGCACAAAATGTCTGACTGCTTGTAAATGCAAATCATTCAATCACGTGCATGGGATTTTTGGTTTGCTGTCTTTGCATGTTCTCAGCGTTTGCCATGGATGGAAAAAACGAAAGGGCAGGGAGTCTGTTAGAAATGCACACAGGCGACTGAAACACCAAGGACTGTATGCAAATCAACAGGGTCAAACTAATGAAAGCTGATGATGTTTGGATTTCACAGCACAGCTTTCTGTTTCTTATCTGTTAGATTGCTCTCTGTGTACCATAGCAAGTTTCTCTAATAATCCTTGCCGTCCTGAAGACCGAGTGTGTGATTATGTGTGTATGCTAAGGGTTTCTGCATGGGTGTATTTAAAATGATTTTTATATTTGCATGCGTGTGGCTGATAAGCGTAAACACGCCTCTCAGCCTGTAGCATTTGCCTACCTTGATTACATCTCTGCCTCCTCAAACCCAATCAGTCTTCATTCTGCCTAGCTGTAGCACACGCACGTACACAGTATGCACAGAGAAAAACACAAATTAAACACTCAAATTGCCCCTGCACAGACATGTGATGTATAAACGCTTCAAACACAGCAGATATGAAGCACTTCAAACTTCCCCTTGCACTTGCAGTGTCAACAAACAGGCCATTTTGCCCATGTAAATTCAAAACCCTAGAGGAAACTAGATGGATATCTCGGACAATGATGAGTTCATACTTTCCTGTGTTCCCGTATGCTAATGAAAGGCTTTATGTGGATGGGTTGTCAGGGGATTTATAATTACAGGGCTGTGGAGGAGGGCTCAGGAGCTGTAATGAGCCATGCCGCCTGGTAGGTCCTCTGACTCAAGAGCTAACATCTTTATGCCTCCTGTGGAGTCTTATTCAGTTCATGTGTGCTTGTGTGAGAGAGAGTGTATTATGTCAGTCTCTGGGTAAAAATATGTAGGGCTTGTGAATATAATCATTTGAATGTTATCAAGTCTGTTTATAGTCTGACGGGCTTCTGCCCTTTGTGGAATAATTTGAGATGTTGGATGCTATTTAAGAAGATATGAAGGTCACAAAGGTTGGCAAACCTTTCTGTAGAACCTGTTAGTTTGTCATACCTCTGATAGATTTCATTCACACCATACCAAACATAGCTGCTTATGTTTTTTTCCCCCCATGTGATAACATCATTGTTGGCGCAGGACTGTGACTAAGTTTTTTGTGGCGGCCAAGCATCAGGTGATGAGCCCCAAGTAGCCTGAATGCCACATTGTTCATGCTGCCAAAGAGCTCAGTCGCCTTTGTGGTGGTTCCTGCTAAACTAGGCGTCTCCAGAAACACATTTTGACGTGACACACACGTGGTAAAAGAAGTATATCAGATAGCTATCCTGGCTCCTGATAACATTTGTAAGTATGCTGTTTTAAGCGGGCCAATGGTTCATCTGTTTATTCTGCCAGTGCAGAACCATGGCTGATCACAACAGACGTGGAGGAACACAGGAGCTAATTGACCAGTGGGAAGCTTACAGCAGCTTGTGATTTTGGCCTTTTAGCGTCTGTTGACTGAATGACCTTTGTGCTGCCACGAGAGATCTGCAGAATGTTGTTTGCTAGTGTTCGAGTGCCAGAGAAGTCAGTCCATAGCATGAGTTTACAGTATGTATGGAGGCAGACTTTTTGGACTTTTTCAAAAATAAAAACAAAGGTTTACTTTGTTTTTGTTTGGACAAAATGACACATTCACTGCCTCTAAAATTCCCAGTTTTGTTTTGACCGTTTCCCTTTTTCTTTTTCCCTTTTAGTCTCTCAAACTCCCCTCTTCTTATGGTAAATGTTTGCACACCACAAACCGTAGCTGGAACGCTGACATAAAAATCCCCACACTTCCCCAAAAGAGGAAACTGTAACAGCTTTGCTGCCACAAGACAGAAAAAGCAACTTTTGTTCTTGGAAATGGAAAACAACCTAAATTTAATTTAAGGAGAAAAATTCTTAAGCTTGCATTTTTTTTTATGACAAGCAGAAAGAAGTGCATACATTGATAAGTATGCAGCCATCCTCCCAGACTTAAGATAGTGGCACTTCAAAAGCCTGTTACACTGAAAGGACACAGGGGTTCATGGTCACGTGGCACAGGGGCAGTCATTTCGTAAATAGGTCCCTTCGAGTGGAGCTACTTCCCTCTATTATTAAAATCTGACCACTAATTAGACAATCCCTGGGAGAGGTTGGGTTAATATTCAAGCAGTGGCACAAACGAGAGGACGATTATAAGCGCTTTAAAGAATATGAAAAAGTTTGTGACTTCAGGGAATCTTAAAAAAAAGTTCCTATCTTTTTGTCTCATGACCTTTAGAAAGAAGAAACATCTACTCACAACCGATCCTTGTGGAGATGGTAAATGGTCTCCACTCTACAGCACCTTTTAACCTTAACAGTGGATGGGTGAACAACACTCAGACATGTACCACTGTGTAGTGAATGGTTAATACTGATGACAGACATGCTTCTTTGAATCTCTCCGAATGAAGGCTACTAATTATACAACACATACATATTATGTAATGGTAAATTAACAAGGCGTCTAACTTTATCTTGACATCATGTCCTGTTTGTTATGTAGCTACAGTGTGAGTTTTAGACACTTTTCTTTTGTTGGTTGAAGGAGTGTTTGTGCTAATGTTTTACCTTCACAGTTCCTCGTTACAAGGTGTGGCTTCCAAATAATGGCTTAGATAAGCCCAGTCTTGTTATTGATAGCCACTCCTTGTATTTCCAAATTAGTCCTGCAGGTCTGTGTATGGTCCACATTTAGTCTTGGCTTTTCGTCCACAAGCAAATGCAGTTTGACTGCATGTTCCTGAGTTGTGTTCCTGAGTTTTAATATGTGATTGAGAAAAGGTCTGTGCACTGTGGACTAGTTTAGACTCATGTAGAAAGGTAGACCATGTGCTGTTCATATTTGTTAGTGTTGCTTTCTTGGAAAATGTATCTCCAGTTCATCCCTTCTGTTTCAGATGTTTTCTTTATCCCTGTGTCTAATGTGCTTCCTTGTACTGAAGCTTGTTTTTGCCATGGAAAGGTTTGACAAAATAGCTTGAAATATTCAGTTATTTTCTACATTTTCTGTTATTTTCTCACATGTTAAGAGTTTAAGGTGACATTTTGAGAAAATAAACCCCAAATTTTGACTTATGACTTTTCATACCCTTCTTTCTCTGTACTTCTTTCCCCCCGCTCTCTTCATTCATTGGGGATAGAGGTGTACAGGTTGATGATCATTTACTCACCACTGCAGCAGTGTTTCAGCCCAGCTCTTCATGCACTCTTTCGCCTTGTCTTCTTTGTTTTACTAAGCCTTTTTGATCCCTTGTGTGTCTCACTTAGTTCATAAGGTACAGCCATAGATTGGATTAGTACAGCACAGACACAGATACCTACTAATTAGTGATAATCAGCAGGTATAGAATTAAAATACACCAAAAACTGGAGCACAGTCAGTCAGTTGAGTGGGTCGGATTAGCAGTGACCTGATCCGTACCCATCTGCCAAAGCAGCCATTTGGATTTAGCTTTGGAGGTGGTCACTTGCATTAATCACCTACCTGCAACCCTCTCCCCCTGCTTTCAGTCCACTCACCAATTCACCAGTTTGCCTGAAGCTCATCATGCAAGCTTCCTTCCTGGCACTCAGCCAGCGATAAACTTTTATTACTCCTGAGTCAATTGTCTGTGTTTTGCATTTTGGTTCATCTTGTCGATTACATCATGCGTAACTACGTATTCAACCTGTATGCCATGAGGTGGTTTGGAAAAGGAAACAGAACACTTACGATGCCCCTTTTCCATGCCATAATCATCATAATAATGCCATAATTCCTCATTTGAAGCAGGAAATGAAAGCGACACATCTGAAAATGGTTGAACTTCCACGCAAAAATCATTTTCCACAAAGCTAAAATCTCACATGCATATGTGGAAATGGAAGCCAGCAGGGCACCGTAACCTGATTTGAGACCTTCAGATCACCGCTGTCCGCTTACGCCACACATGTCGAAAATTACATTTGAATCAATCTGTGGCCGAGATTAGCAATCAGCCCTGTGACCGAACCTCCTTCAGAGCTCAATAATAACCAAATTTCATATATTTCTTCACCTTGCTGCAAGGGCACTCTCTGTAAGAACCAGAGGGGTTTTTACATACATTAGAATACAGAATGCCTCATGGCTTAACGTCTTTGGTTATGAGAGCAGTGGAAATGTGATCCCAGCAAAACAGCATGTCAGTCAAATGCATTGTCTACAATTGGGCGCGCTGTCTTTCTTTGCCCCACAATACAGTATGGATTATATTTGCATTTGTCGCCTAGAGATACTATTCCATGCCAGAGAAAAAGGAACAATCCAGGAGGCTTTTTCAGGGGATGGCATGTATTATATAGAAAATGTGTCACATGTTTCTTTTAAATGAATAGACAGCTGATCTGAAAAAAGACTATGTATAGGTGTTAACTGTGTGCATATGTCTGTTTAGTAATATGCAAACACTTGCAGCCGTTTACTCAGATCAGGTTAAACAAAGATAAAATATTTTTAAAAAGTATTTTAAAAAATACTTTTTTTTCTGGTTAAACTGGGATTCAGTATTCTGAGCAATGTTGACTAATCGTGTAAAGAAACAATTTTTTGAATGGCTTTTTTTCCACACAGAGCAACGATTGTGTTTTACTGTATGTGCTGTAAGCACATTGGTCTCCATGTATTGTTTGGAGCTACCGCTTGCTGCAAAAAGAAGTTCATGAATAGTCTGCTTTCTCATCCGTGCCAAGGAAAACATCCAGGCCGCATTTACCATTGCTTCATAAAACCCAGTGCCACACTCTCATTTAAAATTTACAGCCATTAACTAGATGCAGAATGCCTAACAATGCTTCCTTTCTTTGTTACGATGGAAAACAAGAAAAGAAACTGTAAAAGCGAATGGAACCATGGAAAATACCATGCTGATCTTATAGTTGTGATATTTAAGCAAAGGTCTTGGCATTTTGAGGCATTGCACGGCTATGATAAATATTATATACAGTACTATACAACATTTCTTTATATGCTGCTAGCAAAAATGGAAAATAGATACAATAATTTATTAAAACGTGGGCAAACATACGTGGAAATGAAGTATATAAGACCAAAGCAATCTTAGAAAGTCAATATTTGGTATGGCATCCTTTGGTCTTCAGCACTCTCCTAGGCAAGCTTTCTTTAAACAGTCTTCAGGAATTATTCTCCAGGATCCTTAAAAGACATTCAAAGTTCTTTGTCTTTTGTTTTGATCTCTGTCAAAATGTTTTACAGATGGCTGTAGACACTCTTTTTGTAACTCTCTCCTGACACCTTCCATATATATTGAACTAAAAATGTCAAATTTCAGTTCATCGCTCTATCCAACGTGCTGTCACTGATTTTAAGTCCAGTTCTTGTGTAATTTGGCACACCTTTTATCCCTCTTTCCCTTCCTTAAGAATGACTTCTCAGCAGCCACCCTTCTACTGAGACCATTTTTAATGAGGCTTCAGCGAACAGTAGATGGATCGACTGAATGGCCAGATGCATCGCTCAGGCTCTGTGCCAGATGTGGGTTTTTTTTTTAAAGATCATGACTGTCAGATACTATTATCTGCTGTAGATTTTTTTTTTAAGCCTCCCACTTCGTCTTTTGTCTTCCACGTGTCCAGTTTCCTCATTTTTTTAAAAACACACTGCACAGCATGCTGACATATGCCAGGCTTTTAGCTAATAACTCCTTGGAAATCACCTTGGTGGTGCAAAACTCTTTATGCCTGTAAAATGGCATTATCTTTGGCATTTTTCACCTATTAAACTAAAGAAATGTAAACAAATGACAGGCTGCTACTAACAAAGTGCCTAAAAATCCGATTTAAGATGCCTTTTCTCTAGAATAGTGAAAAAGCAGCCAATGTCTAAAGAAAAACCTTTAAAGACCTTCAGAAAGCTGGAAGAGCTATTGCTCAAGAACACTTAAAAAATATAAGAAACTCTGTCACCTTAGAAGCAAAATATAAAGAAATAAAGGATAGCTTGAGACTTTTGCACAATACTGAGACCCCTTTAGCAGGAAATATAAAATAAAACAATAGAACATCACCGGGAACAACTGGAAAAAGAGGACCATGGCTCAGAGAATGGTAAGCTATTGATCTCTTGTATATTGATCAGGCCTTTTCAGTCTGAACCTTCTGACAGACAGTCTTCAGTTTCTCATTGATTTCCCACCGTATTGCCATGTGTAGCATGTAATATTATTTCCAGTGAGTTTAAAGGACATTAATAAAATGAAACTTTACTAAACTTTAATCACAAGTTTTGTACTTTGCAGGATTCTTTTATAATTAAATTAAAGGTTTCAAATCTGAGTTTTGCACCTTTCCTCTGCTGTGAACGTCTGACAGCACATAAAGCTGCGGCGGGGTTTGGGTGAAGTTGCAATTAACAATGCTGAGATTCACTCCATTGAAGACTGAGAATTAAGAAAAATGGATGATAGGGAAGTATTTGGAAAGGGGAAGTAGAAGCAGATGTCACCCATACCTTATTAACATTACTTTGATTGACTCCGAGAATGATGTCAACACAGCCAACGGAGACGTTTTTAAAAATAAAAAAAAAGAAATCAACAAAAACCAAACACAGTAATTATTATATCAAGCTGAACACAGACTGGCTTCATGCAATTACTCTATCTTTACTGATTCACTTGGTTCTTGGTATGGCTTAAACTTTATGCAATACATAATTCATGTAAAGCATGACATTAATATGTTGAATGCATTGCAGTTTTTGTATTCTGTCCTGTGAGTGAGTATGTGCACTTACATTTACCTGCCTGTGTCTTCCAGGCTCAAATGAATCAGTGGGAATTGGGCACCTGGAGTTTTTGACGGTTTTTTTTTTTTTGCCCAACATTTCACACTAGACAAACATCCACTTTCCACTAGGTCAGACAATTTCCCTAAGTAAATTAGAGACATTGTTTGTTCTACCAGCATAATCACTGGGAAACAGCCACACCTGTTATACAATATATGAAATGGAAGGGGCATGTGGGGGGTAAATGTAATTTGCAGAGCCTGATGCTCAACAAAAATAAAAAGAAATGGGATGATGAGTAATCAGTAGCAGGATTAGAAAGAAACATTACAAGAAGTAATTGAGTCACACATTTATCACAGTTGTGATAGCAGTGGGGGGTTCAAATAATGCAAGCACTGACTGAGAGAGACTGCCTCTCAGTCCCGGATGATCCTAAAGATACTGTTAGTACAGACATGTCTCTTTGAAGGTGCACGGGGCCTTTTGCGGTCGTCCACAGTGCAGACCACGGGGAGGACAAAATTAGAAAGCACACTTAGCGAGGGCAAAGGTAGTGGTCACTGAAGTGAGTGCTACAGCTGTCCAACTGGTAGAAATTTTCCATGCATGGATCACCTGTTTAAAGTAGCTTTGCTCTTTGCACGGTGATCAGAAGTACAGACATCCTTTACTTACGTAGAAGTACAGGTACTTGAGTTAAAAAGTATTCTGTTAAAAGCTGATTTACTTTACTCTTCTTTACTCAAGTAGAAATGAAAAAGTACAGGCTCTAAAATGTAAGAATTCTACACGATGTAACCCAATATTTCTCAAGCTATTGTGACTGATTTTCATCCCCCACACCAACAGTATACTGTTGATACTCCCTTTATAACAGGTAGTTATAAAGGGAGTATCTTTGACTAAATCCAGGCATCATCAGCTTAAATTCAAATTCATGACTTGGAAAAACTTACCTTCACATCATATACAGAGCTAATATCTGATTCCTTACCTTTAAATCTTTACAGAACACATCAGACACACATGTGCTGACTTTTACGAAAGTACCACACCATACCATAATTTATTTATATAGCACTTTAAAAACAACACATGGCTGACCAAAGTAAAGGCAAAGAAGGTGATATCAGTTTAAAGGCAGAAAAGAGCTTCAAGATTCTTAAGTATAAAAAATCAAGTGTTTAGCCTGCTCTTCCTACAACTATGTGTTCCCATGAATTTCTGTTTGCACAATGCTAATTTGCAAAAGCAGTCATTTTGTAGAAAACATAATGCTCATTAAATTATGATGTCTATCAACATAATGAGGACATTTTTTCTAATTACCATCTTTGACTTTGCAGGGTTGTAAAAAGCTGATATTTCAAGTATCTGCAAATTGATCGCTGACAAAGTCTGCAGACTGTGGGCTATAGTACTGATTTACCCTTGCAGTCAGTGTTTTCTTTGTTGCTGCTTTTGGAGTATTTGTTATTTTTCTAATAAAAAAATTCTTTCAGCCTTATGCAATTTTCCGATGCTTCGTTTTAGTCGCAGTCCTGAAGGTTCAGGAGTGTTATGCAAGTAGCAGCTGTGATCAACTAGAGGAGATGAGGAATGAGCTAAGGAAAGATCCGATTTTCTCCAGGTTTTCTCCCTTGTGGTCTACATCAGTAAGCAACGCTGATAAAAGTGACTCATCACTTGCGACAGTCTATCACATTTTATGCGGGTCCCTCTGGAGCTACAGAGGGCAATACGCCACTTCACACGTGTAGCTGTACTGCAATAATATGTAAAACTGGATGAAACTTTAAAATGACTAAAGCACAAGCATTGGCTTATATTTTTTTACATATAAAAAAAATCTAAATAAAACTTTACCTCCCTGAGATAAACAAAGAGGCTTTGTTGTACAAACCTTTACCCCCATAACTTCAGTGTTCAAGGTCCAAAGCCCTAATTGCTCTACAAGCCTTCCTCTGTGAACTTTTATGTTGTTGTTTGTTGATGTTGTTTTTCTCTTGGGTGCGGTGAATTCTGCTGTATTACTGTAACCCAGAATCTGAAAGCAGGAGGTCGGGCTCAGCCTCCTGCTGTGGCGGGTGAGCCTGGGCTCTTTATTTGGCCTACAGCGATGCAGTTCTGGCTTGCTGACACCTGATAAACTTGAATCCCAAAGAGCTGAAGGTGTGGACATGATACAGTATGAGACTGGAGCTACTCCCATGGAAATGCAAAACCATGCACTACTTTTCCATGTGTGGTCTCACACCACTTGTACAGCTTGTAAAGGAAAGAAAAGACCTATGTGGACAGACACCGGATATTGGAACATATGCAAAACCATAACCAAAAACCCAAATTCATTAGACCGAGAGCTGGTAGGTCTCCCTTCAGTTTAAACTATTTTTTATGACAGTGGAGCTTTCCCCTCCGTCTAGGGCCTGTTTTAAAAAAGCACAGGTCAATTTACATATGAGAAAAGGCACATGATTATATCTGCAGAGTTTAACATTTACACAAAAAGTTATTTTTCATTCATTCTGAACACTAAAACAACATAATATACAAGTGTTAAACATCAGGATTAAATGTGTAGGTCAAAACTATCTTAAAATGATTTACTAAAGGAAAGAAGAGTGGAACATTATGTGCCTCTACATCTTCCCAGCCCATCCCGGGATACCAGCCAACTATACTCCCCTTTCTTAAACCTGTAGGCAACTTTCACTCCAGTATGCAGAAAAATGCTGTAAGGATTGTGCAAATAAACAACAACAATGTACTTTGCTTCCCTTGCAGGAAGGAAGCTACAAAGCTGCATATAGAACTAAAGGGGAAGTATTCCAATAGTAAATGAAAGAAGCATAAAGCACCGCCATAACACTTACTGAGCTTTTATATCTGTGCACTTTTTACATGATCTACTTTTCCCTTTATAGCTCAATAGGATTTTATTCTTGATAATAATTAGAGATCATAATGTCTGAACAGTTTTGAGATGCTCTACAAGGATCTGTCACTGTCAACGAAGAATGCACTTTCTTTACTCTCTGCAGCCTGATTTTAGTTCAATTTTACACAGTCTCTGGTCTATTTAAAAAAATGTGGATGTATTTTGAGAGGAAAAAGATGGTGCTCTTGTAAAATTAGCAATATAACACGTGTTGTACATTAGCAAGAGCTACCATATGTGGAAATCAACATACTGATTGCCTTAATTTTTAAAGTAGCCTCAAAGAGGAGGGGCGGAGGACTGGAAGATATGAGGAAGAAAAAGGGAGCTGCATGGCAGACCTTGTTAAATGAAAGACGAGTTATCGCAGTGATTAAATGGCCTTCACTGTAACAGTCTATTGATGCTTTATGCACCATATGTGTATATGCACTGTGTGTAACCACGTGACATTCTTAAATGCAAGAGTGTGAGCATGTGTGTGTGTGTGTCTCATTCTTCCCTGTGTCATCCAGCTGTCCCCAGTGAACTGTGCCATTAAAGGATAGCAAGCCCTCAAACATTAGTGTAACAGGATCAGGCCAGTGAGAGCCCTCTGCACACATGCATATACTGCATGTGCTGCAGACGATCACTCGGTATCAAGAGGGTACACGCACACTCTAAGACTTACTAGAAACCATAACCGTTAACACAGCTCCCATTCAAAGCACTTCACCAGTTAGTTATTGAGAGTATATGAATTCCTGGCTGTTTGTGTGAGGAAGAAGGGGATCAAAGTCATGAAAGCAGCAGTCATGCACCCCTGCAGCCCCCTTTTCTTGGCAGGAAGTGAAACAGAGACATGAAGGAGAGCAGAGCAGCAGCAATCCTGTTTACCCCTGAATGTCACCCACACGGCTCTGCATTTTGTTTCCCAGAGGAAAAAGGAAAATGGAAGTCTCCTTGTTTTGTTTTGCTTTTTTTTTTCAGTCGTTTTCTTACCCAAGAGCCAGTGCTCACAGCCAGCCACATCTCTTCCAGTAAGCTATAATTATCACTAAACTGACGCAGATTACTGGAGGAGGGAGCGTGTGGGAGAAACAGCGGTGAAGGTTTCGAACAATGCCGGAGAAAATGATAGCCTTGATACGGAGGTCACATAGTAATGGCAAATAGAGCCTAAATGAGTTGATTCTATGGCTCACAAAACATTCCCTGTACTAAGCCAATAGAGACAGAGGGGGTTTTGTCCTTGGCCACTATTAGCATTTTACACAAGATGTGCAGCTAGTAATTACATTTGCCATTGAAAAAACACTTAAATACTTTGAACAGACAGAGCAGGGAAAATGAGAACCATCGTTATCTGTCTCTGTTGTGCTCAAGTAATGAAATTGCTGTTGATTGAATTAAGAATATGATGAACGATTTCTTGTGCTAGGCTTTAGGCTTTAAGGCGTGAGCAAATGGGCTGTGGGCCATATTTGGACAGCTTCGGGCCAAATGGTGTTGTATTTCCACACGGCTCGTGTAACGCGGGAGGCTATTTGCTGTTAGGGCCAGAGATCAGCGCTGTTGTGAAAAAAGATCTGAGACGGACTGTGTTGGACCTGACATGAAGCACATGTGGTTCTGTGGTGGTGGATATCATGCAAACAATGACCCCAAACACAGACTTATAGATAAGCGTGAACACAAACATCTCTGGCTCAAGCAAAACCTCAAAACATGTGGAACCAGACTTTACACCGCCTCCCTCGTCTGTCCAATCACCTTTAGAGCGTGTTTTTTCTAAATCACCTAATCAGTCCTGTTAAACGTTCTTGTTCTTCTTCCGCACCCTCTGTTACACAGATGTATATCAGAACAACAAGAAGTTGTCTTGCCAAAGCAAGTACTGGGGCCACTCCCCTGCTCTCCTATCGCCAGGTATTTCTGGATTTTCATTGGCCTGCTTGGCCGAGAGATTGCAACACCTCATGAAGGTTCAGTGACCTCCGCTCCTTGTGTCACTATGAAAAGCAAACAAATGACTCAGAGGACAGTGAGCTACAGTGACTAACATTGCAGGCTTTCTAAAAGATCTTTCTTAGTGAAACTTTCGCTGCAGCAAATGCACACAAACATCCTTTTATCGTGCTCTATATTGGGCACTCGTTGCTTAACTTTCTGCAAGTGCAGTGCATGTGCAGTTTGCATACAAGGTGACTGTAGCATCAACTTATATAATGAAAACAACTCGAAAATAGTTGGGCCTCGGGGTTGAAAACAGCCTGTAGTTATTTTTAACAAGACTCACCTGGGAAATGTAAAATGACACAACCCTAACAGGATCTATATTATGTGTGTACATGTGCATACCATGAGATGAAAGTGGAGGTTAAGCCTACACACCTGCATCCTTTTTATGGAAGCAAAAACACACAGCAGACAGTCCTGCATTTGTACAAGAGTGTAAACTGTGACAAGCCGTCACCTACAGCGTATACAGTTGGCTTGGCAGGACCTGGAAGGTCTCACATGCACAAATGGTACAGCAACATAGCTGCCATTAGTAGCTCTGTTTGTGTTGAGGTCTTTCCAGTTAAAACAGTTGTTGTATGGAAGCCATTTGGCTTTTCATGGTAGAAAATTGTTTCTCACAGCATAAAACCATCATGGAAGTAACACCACACTGAATATATACTGTACACAGTATACGCAACAAGCTTTTGTAAAGTATATCTTTGATCATTTGCGAATATTTAGAGAGGAAAAAGAGTGTAAATGTTTCCCATATGGTGTTGAATTCTCGGTATGGTCATTTGATCTTGTACCTCAGAGGAGACAGCAATACAATTTCTGTCAGTTCAAGAAAGACAGACAGCGACACAATAAGTGGAACTACTGCTAAAAAATTCATATCAGACAGACTCTGGCTTCTTTGAGTCAACATTTGTATTGGTGCTCGTGCTTTGTGAATTATGCATAGTTTTAAAAGTCAAATTGACATCGTTTTTGTGATTATAAATCCAAATTATATAGTTATTAACTCAAGATGTTTACAAGTCACAATTAACTATCCTTCCAGGAGCTACACTATTAAAGTATATCCATCTCAAAAGCACTGCAGTATAGTGAGATCACACAATTTTGCATGACCTTGTCTTACTGCAGCCAGAGGAATTTTCAACACATATGATAGAAAACCACTTTACTGTACAGTAGAAAATGGGTTCAGATTCACTATAAAACTAATTTATATGGTAATACTTTGTTTCTACAAAAGGCCAGATCGCTCAAAGATTATAAAATTATTCATGTTTGACGACTCTTTCTGTGGAAATTCCAGCTTGCCACTGTGAGCTGTTCCATGATCCTAAACAACACCAATTATCTTACACCAAAAGATTTAATATTTAATCTGGACATGAATTCCCGTCTCCACACACAGACTACGCTATATTGTTTTTCTGATAAGATGGCAGATAGGATGATTACAGAGTCGTAAATTCTTGCCATGCTGCCCGCAACTGATTCCACAGTAATCAAACATCGTTCGTTCAATGAGGTGCTGGTACACACCGCCCACTAAAGAAATGTAAACAAGTAATCCACAGGATTGTTTAAGAACTCTGCGGACCTGTGTGGTTGCTGATATAGTCAACTGAATGCTTTTTCTTTTTTGACTTTTTTTACTAGCCAAAAAGAGAATCTTAAGGAGCATTACAATTAAATATAGCTTACGTTTCTCTCCCTTCCTCCCTCCTTCCCTTTCATCCTTGGACTCTCCAGTTGGATTAGCAACCCCCCCCTTCCTTCCAAAATAAACACTGAGATGAAAAAATTAAAAATCAAAAAGTGGGTGTGTAGTCTGTATCCACCATAACACATGACTTACACTGAAACCACAAGGCTGTGCCCACCCCCGCCGTAGCGACTCACCCTTGTCTGGGGCCTCCGTTGCACGCATTTTTTTCATAGCTACCATGGTTTTGTTTCTGCATCAGCAAGCATGCCCGCTGATGCAGAAACAGGGCATAAGTTGAATAATTTCATGCTCTGCGTGCTTGTAGGCTTTAGACTTTATGAGATGGGGGCTCGATCGCTTCATGGCTGGTAAATATAGTCATGCTGTAAACATGGCAGACCTTTTCTAAGACTGGGGAATCTGGATAAATATACATGAACACCATTTTTGTTCAGCATGGACAGTTTGGAGTACTCACGATGATATTTTACCCTCATTATTTTATTGATAAGTTTTAATAATATCACTGTACTTTAACCTAGCAAACTAGATTAAGCTATTATTATGTATGTGCTTCTGGATCATGCTGTTTACCTGTCTGCATGATTCCCTGGTTGTCAAACACTGCAGTTGTGTCAAAGCCTCTGGGAACAAGTATGCAGAAATTTGGCATCTGTTCAATAACACATTGAATCATGGCAAAAGAAGCAACAGATTTCCCTCCCAACTCATATGTTAGTTTGTTCAAGGCATTTAAATGCACTGGATAGCCTTATGTGGTATTTTTCAATAAACAGGTTGAATGTTTTAATGCAAAACACATTTCTTTTTAAACCTCATAAAGCACTTTTGGTGCAGGAGTCTAAGCATGTGGGGAATTACAACTTTAGATAGTGCCAAAAAATAAAGGGAAACTGTACCAGGCTACAAATGGTATCTAGCCCAACTGAAGTGCATTACGGAGAAATGCATTACTTGGCTCCAAACACATAAGGGATATAGTATAATGATACTAACTCATTTGAATAGCATTCATTCAGTTGTTTTATAGTACGCTGTACTTAAGTGTATGTTGCGTAGTGAAGGACATGCAAGATTCAAAGTGATACAAAGTGCAGTGTAATTTATGAGGCGGCTGTATTTATGGGAAAAGGCAGCACTAGCTTGCTATAAAACTACAGCCTGATAGCTGGCAGAGCAGTCGCTTTGTAACTGTAATCAGTCTAATACATGTGATGTTAGATACAGAGTATAAAGTGGTATATTAACTGTTGTCAAAGTCAATGATTGTGGTAGATGGAAGACAAAAAGAACATCCAGCCTTTTCAAGTTTTCAGAAAAAAAATGAATCCCATATTTTAACTTTTTAGAATAAACTATCCAAATGAAAATGTATATGATGAATTCAGCTAGTTATTTTGAGAGGAGCAAACATGATACCAAACTGAAAGTCAAACACATGCATTAGTTTGGAAAGGAGTGATGGCTTTAGAAGTGATAGTGCTCAGTGAAGCAAAGTAGCGAGGAGTGTTGTCTAGACTGTTGCAAAATGAATGAGGCAGACTTTGCGGTCAAAGCCATATATTTCCCGACAGCTTGCGCAAAATCACTTAAAACTGATGGAGATGAAAACAACAAGGCAGAAATGGCCATTTTGAAATTTAATCAAACTGCAGGAGGCTCAAAGGCAAAACTTGCGATCCATAAGCGCAACCACTTAATATTGAAAGCACATAAGTGAAACTTTTCATTACTGGCAAAATTTAGTCAAATGCTCTAGTGTTTATAAAAGGTTTGTTTGGGTGAGTTATGACTTTATTTTTTCCTCCACAGTTCTCGTAATGAAATTGTCAAATTGAAAATGATATAGAGAGCTATGATTCGTACATTTATGTGACGATATATGTAGGCAGTGGCTTTCTGAAATCTGTTTAGCTCCTCGAGAAAAACATTTTTGTTGACACAGTTTGGGGTTTTTTTTAGGTAAAACACGATCATGCCAAGAGTGCCTTGTATATATAGATATATATAAGTATATATATATATATATATAGGTACCCTTTCCAAAGAGCACCGCAAGCAAAAAAAGGATGAGTCCAGGAAGCGTTCCTACAAAATTATTTTTCACGTCATGGTAAAAAGAAAGGTTTTACATGTCAGGACAAATCATGACATATTATACCATGTCATTATTTATTTAATGAAAAATTAAATAAAGTAAATAAATACTGACATATAGAAACAGTGTGTGAAAAATGATATACACCCTTACTACTTTCATAAGAATTAAGAGCGTAAGTAGTAGCCTAATACAACTAGTCAAATGCACTGAGATTAACTAATTATCAGCAAGTGTGACCACCTCTCATTCAAGACAGCTGCCAGTGTTCCCAGGAGTGGGCGTCCCAGCAAATTCATCCCAAGGACAGATTATGCAATGCTCAGAGAAACTACAAAAAGAAATCAAGTGCTACATGACAAACTCTACAGGCCTCTGTTAGCATGCTGAATGCTATGTATGTTTATGACAGCACAACTGGAAAAAAAAAAACTGAACAAGTATAGATTGTTTATAGGGTTGCCAGGACAACGCCTCTTCTTTCTAAGGAAAACACGGCAACTTTGCAAAACACGGTTTGCTACAACCTACTGAATCATGAGGTGTACTTTTTTCAAATAAATAATGAAACAGTGGAATATGTCCTTCATTACTGTTTATCTC
>VOQK01023122.1:44937-61672 GCA_015052645.1 Benitochromis conjunctus
GTTGCATTTACCAAATTTGTCAAACCAGATTAGACATCAGCAGGTATGAAATTACCACCTACTGACCTGTCAGCTCTCCAGAAAATAGCATCACTATTCTTGGAAGATTCCTCAGACCTCTGCGGGGAGAGTAGGAGGCTGTGAAGTTTGTCAGTAGCATCTAATAACTTAATGTTTCCCTGATGAGTATCAGTAAGAAATATAGAGTCTTAGACCCTGATCCTAAAACGCGATGTCTGCATTTATGTGTAAACCTGGTATCAATTTTGTACATTAAATAATCCCGTGTTTGATTTCTTTGTTTATATTTAATCTTTTCTCTCAAACCCTTAAACACACTAAGTCTGCAGCTGAGAGGATAAAAACCTGAACTATCAGGAGCAGGTTATGTTTCCGAGTTTTGGTTTAACGTCAGCTCTAAGCACCACATTTTTAATTATTCTTATATGTGCAGCATGTTTTACATGATATAGATTCTCCTCTGTTAAGCTGTACCTTACAGAAACCACTGAGTCAAGCACAAGCGGTGTGTACTATTGTCACAGGAGTGCTGCATGTATTAATTTAGTGATGCACAAAATGTATAATCTCTGTTATGCTTGATGCCAATCTGCCGCAAAGTCTATTTTGTAGTAAGTAAGTAAAATTTATTTATATACCACTTTTCACAGATAAAAATCACAAAGTGACTCACAATAAAACAAGAATTAAAAATAAAATAATAATATAAAACAATGAGAAAATTAATTAAAAGCTCGTTTGTATAGAAATTTCTTCAGCTGCTTTTTAAAAGAGTCAATAGACTAAAATTTTACAATGAATCCTAAAATTTACTGGCAACCAATGAAAAGAAGCCAAAACTGGAGTAATATGTGACTTCTTGTTTGTGCCAGTTAAAAGCCTTGCCGCAGGATTCTGTACAGTCTGAAGACGATCCAAAGCTGATTTGTTGAAACAAGTAAAAAGACCATTACAATAATCCAAACGAGAAGAAATAAAAACATTGAATAATCATCTGAAGTTCTGCCTTTGACACCAGTAGTCTGAGTTTAGAAATTATTCTTAGATGAAAAAAAACTGTTCAGAATCAGTTGTTTCAAGCGACACTGAACTGTCAAATATGACACCCAAGTTTCTGAGACTCGATTAAACGGAACGGCCTAAAAAACTCATACGCTGCTTAATGCTGCAGGCAATACTTGATTAACACAGACAGTAAAAGATAGCTCAGATAAATAGGATATAAACCATTTTAAAACAACACCAGTAATCCCGAACAAGTCATTAAGCCTCATGATACTGTGATCAACAGTATCAAAAGCAGAGGTGAGATCCAATATAACCAGAATAGTGTACTCTCCAGAGTCTGCTGCCATCAAAATGTCACTAGACACTTTAATTAAAGCGGTTTCAGTGTAGTGCAATTTGCGGAAACCAGACTGGAAAATGTCCATAACATTGTTTTTCTCCAAAAAGTTGTTAAGTTGTTGTGCTACTGTTTTTTCCAAGATCTTTGACACAAATGGTAATTTTGATATTGGCCTGTAACTCTTCGGAAAAGATGGATCCAAATTTGGTTTCTTTAATTTTGGTTCAACAATAGCTTGTTTAAAAAAGCTGGGAACTGAGCCAGTATAAAGAGTATTAATTATTAATTATTTCCACAATACAGGGGACAATAGAGTCAAACACACTAATGAAAAATGATGGAGGAAGTACATTCAGCTATACATCCATACACTCATACTGTTGGAAGTGCAGCTACTAGAACACACACACACCATAAATACCTGCCCAATCAATCAAATCAATTCTCTTTTCCTGTGTAGAGAAACTCAAGTGATTTCCACCATCTCCTTTATTAAGCTGTGACAGTAATCTTTAATGTTTAAATGGATCCAGTATAACGTTTCAGAGCTCTAATGTGCAGCGGTCACCTTAGAAATAAACAGTAGCACTGACAGCGCACTCAGCCATGAAATAATTAACTGGAATTAAAATGTTTATTTTACTACTCTGTGCATTAAATCACCAGATTAATGATTTTCTGCAGCATTAATCGCATGCCCTTTTTTGTTGGTCACCGTTTTGTCATCTTCTGATAATGTCTCTGACTGGAGTAGGTGGCACTCGTAGGGATCATTTTCTTGGGAAGGAGAGTCATATGACTCATGAAACATCCCTTTGAGAAGGGTTAGATGCTTCTAACACTAGGCCTCTCATGCAAACACGTAGGGGAAACCCTGGATTAACTTAGTGAGTTGACAAACAGCTTCATGTGACCACCAGATTACCAGTGTTAGTGAATCCAGAAAAATGGAAGAACACTTGGGTATGTTAAACTTGCTTCATAGCGTAGGGCCCTGGAAAAGACCAGCTGATTTGTGTGTGTGTGTGTCCTGACATATAAAGATTTAGACTTGACAGAGGATGTACTTTCTTCTTACCATGACTCTTTTGTCAATATCTGGTTGTTGCATGGTACCTGACAGGAATATCATGATTTCAACATATCATTGCCCAAGTATACATGCTTGTTTGATTGCTGTATATATACTGTGTTTATTTCTGTGCCTTTAATTTGAGGAATATTTTGGAGAAACATTTAAAAGCAAAAAAAACCAAAAAAAAAGTGGAAATGATCAGACATCGGTTGAAAACAAAGACAAAAACGGCTCTTTAATAACTCTGGGTCAAACTCTTCATGTGCATTCAATGAATTGAGACAACTTGTTTGTGAACACCCACCCACAGCATTTCTGAAGCACAGCTAAAAACATTAATGAAAATCTAAGTATGTGAAGGTCTTCACGTTGTAGTCATAAGCTCGTGCAGCCAAAATACCAAAAAGCACATGCATCTAATCCAGCTGCTGAGAAAGATAGCATTCGCCTATTTGGCAGTGGCTTCTACACAGTACGGCAAAGCTGCTGCTGTTACACTACCGATGAAGAGCTTAGAGTTTGGAGTACGTCAGGATGAATTTTTTTACCAGCAGTGATCTGATCCACTTTGACTTCCTGACTCCGAGCCAGAAGTAGCTCAGGAAGCGAAATGACAACTATGAATGAGACCTTTGTTTTACAGGGAAGACCAAAGAGACCATGTGCGTAGCTGAGTATGAGCTGTGTTAGCCATTAGTGAGGGTGAAAAGGTTACTGCTATTTCAGTTCTTAGCGTGTTATTAGTGCAAAGACTTGATTTAGCTTTGGGACTGCCCTTAAATTGTGCTGGGATTATATAAATCCATGAGAAAAACAACACACCCACTTCCACAGCAACAAAGAAGTATAATTTAAAGCACACAAAAAAAAAAAGTTCTTAGTTTTCTATCTGGTTCATCTGGATTGTGCTGGTAATCAGTCCCATATCTTTGACTGTCTGTGTGCATTTGACCAGGGTCCGCTTAGTAATCTCTAGCTGCTGTGAAAAGATCCATATGATCAGCTATCGATCTGGTTGGGTGTCTGCATGAGGCTTGTCTGTCTGTGCTGAGGTCAGCAGGAAGTTCCCACGGGCCCACTGAGTGTAAACACAGCTGTCTGGATGAGTGTGTGTGTATGTGTGTTGAAGAAGCAATTACAGGATTGGAGGAGGGGTAGAAAGAAGGGCAAAGGGGTCACTGAGACGACTGGGGAGGGGGGGTGAGTTTAAAGCGGGTGTCAAGATAAGTTAAAAAAAGAGAAAGAAAGAAAAGTTGTGGAAAAAGCTTGTTGCTTTAAAGAGCTGGTAGTAAACATAAGGACTGAGCAATTCCAGTATCAGATAAGAGATTATAAGGGAGTGGTTACAGCCTCCAGACAACATAAAAGCACACAAATAACTATGTTTATGTTAGGAGAGCAGTTGCCCCGATTCAGGTCCTTCCAGCTGAATGGTGTAGTCTGGGAAACCTTTAGAGGGATGCCAAATATTCTGATAACGCTCTGGTAAACAAAATATCTTCTAAGGGGGGAATGACAAGCAATGTCAGGTGGGAATAAAGCAACAAAAACAACATGACTTAGAACGGGGCTTCAAATAAGTGATTCAGTTATACTGAACAACAAAGAACAGATTAAGAGCAAACAAGGTCAATGTGGCATAGACTGAAATATTTTAGTTGGTGTCAGGACATTGTTCTTAACACGAGTCCTTCCATCCTAACATATCAAACTCTTAAGCTTAAGGCACTTTGCAACTTTCAGGCCAATGACAACACTAACAATTAGTATTAGTAACAGCTCAGTATGCAGTTTTATAGTAGCCTAATGAGTTACTTAGTCACCCAGGAGAGCTTAAAACTTTGTAACAGAGGTAGTCCATTAATAACAGGGGTTAATGGTTCAATATTAGCTCCTGTTTACATGTTAAACATAGACTATATATAGATTATGTAGCCTCGAGGTCTTATCAGAAGTGCTTTAAACCTGCATTCCTTTTAAAAACCCAGCATGTCTACTTCTCTCTTTCTCTGTGACCTCAGTAAACACTTTCCCTGTGAGTTTATTGTTTCAATTAGTTTCACGTGGTTTCAGGTCTTTTATAATTAAACAGAGTTTTCATTTTAGAAATGATGTTCCCATTTAGGGCAAAATAGACAATAAAACAGAGGATGCTTTGGGGCACGACTACCATTCAAGCAGACTATCAAACCAGCAAATATCAAACTCGAGACTTCAAAACAGAAAAGGGTCCAGAAAGGGTCTTTTCAAGGGCCTCAGTTACATAAGCCGAGGGACTGAACCACTCACCAACTGTTCGGGAAATACACATTTTTCCCTTGCAATCAGCAGTTGCCAAATGATCACCAATGGGTCTCTAGGTCTTTATGGCTGAAGCCTAAGCAAGGCCCTTAACTCTAAATTGCTCATGGGACAATTAACTGACAGCAGCGTATAAACGCTGAATAAGTGGATGAATAAGTGATCTAATGTCCATATCAGACTCAAGATATGAGGCCTAGGCTATTTCTTGGAATCAGCGCCATTGTAGACCAGTGGGTTGGTTCATATTTTTTCTTTTAAGTTTCCCTTAAGTCCTTTAAATTAATATGATAGAGATTAACCATCTTACCCCTTCTAGTAAACTATTTAGCTTCACAACATCAATAACCATTCATTGTTTCCATAAAAAAAATTGTTTCCAACCTGACTCGGACAACAGCGGAGGGAGGCCACAAATTTAGCTACAAATCAGGTTGTCCATAAATCGTAGCAGATGGTATGGTACCAAAAAGATACTCAAGATGCCACGTGCAGGGCAGAAATGTGTAGTGGAATTTACAAAGTTCAACTTATAGCCACAAAAGGCATTAAAAGGTGCAATTTAAGGGCTTTGGCAGTATGACAGGGGCTGACAAGATGCAATATTAACAAAATATGATAGGAAACATAGACTGTAATAGATGATTTAATCCATATTTTACCCCAAGTGGTGATTTCTGTTTGCCCTCTGTTTTATTTGAATCTTGCAGAGACTAAAGAGGTTTTCAAGAGGCCAGAGCTGATTGGTCAGCAGACTCACAGAACAGAGGTTAAGGGAAGGTATAGTACTGGACTGAAATGAGTGTATGAACATGTGCATTTACGGAAAATACCAATGCAAGAATCTCATAACTAGGTCAGGAAGAGATGCATGTTAATCACAAGGTTCATGTTAAATAGAAGACGGTTGTTTCGAAGCTTGTTTTGATGTAATGAGAACCTCGGGGTGTTTCGGTCGAAAGGCTAAAGGGCAGCGGTCAGGGGTCACAATCTGAAAATTTAGTGCTGCCGAGGTTCTTTCAGAGGCAACCACTTTTGTTTGGTGGACAGATTTATCTTAGAAACACACACAAAAAAAAGGAATCTCAAACAGGGTTTTGTTCTACGCGCTTCGTTTCTGTGTTCATATGTAACATGAACATGACGAAACATGACACTCTGGAGAGGTTCGGCCCACGGGAGCACCGGCGAGCATATCCTTCTGAAGGCATCATGCAGATACATCTTTAACTGCTTCAAGAAAACCAATAACATACTGTGTCCTCGCATAGTAGGCAACAATGTCACGCACAAATGACTACATATGGAACAGTTGGTAAACAAATGTTGCCCTTTTAAAAAAAAAACCCACATGGGTATATAAAATACAGGGGGATGTGGGATGTCATGTGTGCTGCACAGATGACATCAAAGAAAACACCCCACTGCGTTTCTTCTACTACTGGTTGAGCTTTTATGTAGAGGAGATGAGGAGGTCACTTCAGTAGCAGAAGGTGTAAAAAAAAGTGACTAATTGAAGAACTGTTGGCTTGCTGCCATGTTGCAGAGCATGCAGATAGTCAATATGCTTTGAGGAGGGAGACCGAAGAATTTTCACTACATTGTGATGCTGACACAAAGAGAAAGCCCCAGCAGAGGTTAGACAATTCAATTTTCACACACTCAATAGACATGCAAGCAGGTACGGCATTTTCTATCACTTTTTCATGTATGATGTTAATTATTCAAGAGGAAGAAATTGCATATTTAGTTGAAAGTAGGCCACACTTCATCATTAATGGGATATTTACAGCAGTGCTGAAGAAATCCGCGACAGAGACGTGATTGTACGAAAAAGGCCTCGGATCTTTCATTAGAAGGAGCAAAGCCACCGGCGGACACTTTACTGTACAGCTGAAGCAAAACAACATCCACACAGGGAAGTCACTACAAAACATATGGCATGCCGCCTGAAAAAAAAATAAGGCAATGGCGCTCCCTTCAGGTCACTTTAAAGAGTGTTTCTTTAGACCAGTTATTACATTTTTAAAGAAAGACTGAACAGGCAATATATACAAGTGTGCTGATTTACTGTAAATATGACTCTAAACATGATGATCTAGTACTTACACCTCTATACTGTAACTCAAAATAACAACAAGGAATGTCCAGTGAGTAAAACAAATCTCAATGCTGCTGAATCTTGCCAATAAAAACAGTTAAAAGTTTATAGATAATCTATTTATGTACTCACTGACCACTTTATTTAGTTCAACTACATATTAGCACAAATATCTAATCAGCCAATCATATGGCAGCAACTCGGTGTATTTAAGCACGTAGACATGGTTAAAATGACCTGCTGAAGTCCAAACTGACCATCAGAATGAGGACGAAAGGTGATTTAAGTGACTTTGAACATGGCGTGATTGTTGGTGCCAGACACGCTGGTCTGAGTATCATTGAAACTGCTCATCTGCTGGGATTTTCCCACATAGCCATCTCATCTCGGGTGTACAGGGAATATAGTCTGCAAAAGGAAAAATAGCAGAGCAGCAGAAAAGCCTTACTGATACCAGACATCAGAGCAGAATGACCAAACTTCTTTGAGCTGATAGGGAAGCAACAGTAACTCAAATAACTACTCGTTACAACCAAGGCTCAGGACACATTAAACCACACAGCTAAGAACGAACACCAAGGATAAAATTTGCAATGAAAATTGGACAACAGAAGACTGGAAGAATGTTGCCTGGTCTGATGAGTCTCGATTGCTGTTGCCACATTCTGATGGTAGGGTCAGAATATGGTGTAAACAATGTGAAAGCATGGATTCATCCTGCCTTGTATCAGCGGTTAAGGCTTGTGGCGATTATACTTGTGGTGTGGGGGATATTTTTCTCGTTGGCACGCTTTGGATCATAGTTGTTGTAGAAACACAGCACCTTAACTGATGAACCCAGCTTGTGATAATGCGCCATGTCACAAAGCTCAGATTATGTCCAACTGCAGAAAATGTGTGAAGCCATAATGTCAACATGGAATATTAGGAATATCTCCAGCATCTTGTTTAATCTGTAGAGAATTAAGGCCGTTCTGAAGGCAAACATTGGTCCAAACTGGTACTAGCGAAGTGTATCTATAAAAGTGGCCAGTAAGTGTAAAGTCTTTTCACTGAATCCTTTCAAAACAAAAGGCTTAACAAAAAGATTAGAAAAATAAAAATACAACCTTATGACAGAATTTAAGAGTTAAAAGTTGTTTTGCACTTGTAGGCAAGTTCTGTTAGGTGAAAAGTGATGTTGATCAGTGCTTTTTTTAAGTCACTGCAACAGAAAAAAGAAAGAAAAATGTGCAACTTGTAAACTACTTGATAAGTTCTTGAAAGTGGCAGACAAAAGGAAACCGCAGTGCGATCTGAAGTTGTGTGAAAGGTGATGGTGAATGGAAATGTAGTGCATGAGTACTTTGTAAAAGCTATGATCGCAGGGGCTAAGGAGTTATGTCTTTCTGAGAGTCAGTTTTTCCTTATGTTAAAAAAAAAAAAAAAGGATTTAAATTTTGCACTTTTCTCTACAGGATACAGCCATAAAGAGTTTGGAAGCCATGTTCGACAATTCAGTGACTGTATTCTTCCCCAGCACCTCTAACATAGCTGTACCACAATAGTGAGACAAACCACATGCAAAATGACTCTTTGTTTTTTGGTAGCTACTCTAAAAAGTTCCCCTTTTTATTCAAAAACAAGTGGAAGTGGCATTCATGAACTAGTTCACTGCTATACTAAAGCTACCAAAGATTTTTGAGCCCGACCCCAAACAGAAACTAAGCTAGAGATAAGACAAGATGTCACACCCAGCCAATCTGAAACAGCAAACTCTCTATTATCTTGTTTGAAAGTGATAAAATGGTGAGCAAACAGACATCCAATCCATCTACACTTAATGTTTAAAGAACAAGGTCGGCTTCGAGTGAACACGAAAGACCACGTGGCAGTGCAACTGCCGTAGGCACACTGAAAAAGCTACGTCCCACTTTAATAGGCTACAAAGCACTTAATCAACCCCAAACATGGTCAAAAAGATCATTTATTTTAAGAAATTATATTAGTATTCAAATGTTCATTAAATTAATCCCTTTCAAAACTGCTTCCTTCTCTAAACAAATATGTACAAAACATCACAGTGAATTTGGTACATTTGGTTATAAAATTTTCAAATCTAGTTTAAAAAAAAATAATAATAATAATAATAATTCACATTTCTCACAACAAACATCCGAAACAAACGAACAAATCTAAAAACGGTTATTTAAGGCAGGGAAAAATTAGCCCCCCCCCAAAACTCTGGGCTACCACGTCCTTTTCGGTCGCCGTTGCCAATATGCAACACTATCACAACCAAGAGAATCTAAAGACAGAAAGTTTGATTGAGCGCAAATCATTAAAGATAAATGCCTTCTGATCAGTGCAGTCTACTCATACTCATGATTTAGCATCTATTTAACAGCATCCAAACAGAAGGAGAAGTGCAATAGAGTCCGAGTTTCCCTTCACACGTTACTTCCTGCTCTGATTGAAGCATCATCACAGCAGCTCCTCCTTCCTGCTAATGTCTTCTGCAGAGAGATTGTTGCCGTGGTGGACAAATTTATATAAAAGGCTTCCGGGTGAGAGGTGTACAATGGCCCTTCTGAGCACAAAAAGTGCAACGACTATAAAGTCTCATCAGGATAGGAACATCAGCGCAGGTGAGAGCACATGGGTGGACAAGAGTGAACACAAAGGTGGGCAGCAATTTAAAGAAGAAGGTCAGTCCTGCCTCTGCGGTATGCAGCCTTCCATCTCCAACACTTCAGGCCAGCCTTCAAATTTGTTTGTTTCTGCACTGTTCTTTATATGCTGAGAAGACAAGAATAAGAGACGTTTTAAAGGTTAAAGTCATACAAGTCTATCTTACCTTTTACATCTGAACAGATGTAAAAGGTTTTGACAATAAGAAACTGCTATACAAGCTAACGGCTAATGATGCGAAAAGAGTAAAATGTTCTGATAAGAACTGAGCTACTCAGGTGTGAATACCTGACTGCAGAATATGAATCCCTGAATGACTGACTGTGTGCACTAGGTATTCTTAGTAATAAAGAGCCTACTGATGTTCTTTTAGCAGTTTATTCCACCAGTGTAAAATTAACTTAGCTACAACTTACGACCGCGCATAAAAACATTAGCGTGACGCACACGGTTTGTACTGCTGTAACTTTACAGCAGGGCTTCATTTGGTTGTGTCAGCAAGGAACATCTCAGGAAGTTGTATACAACAGTTTCCTCCAGTGGAGACTCAGCATCACAGAGCATACCATAAGTGATTTTAAATGCAAATTCTGAACAAAACATGCAGCAGAACTATGTTAACTGAACCAGGAAAAGCACCTCTGGGGCGTTAAAGTTCGTTTTACTTCATACAGCCCACTTTGCTCTCAGTGGGCTCCACCAGTAAAAACTGCTCACTAAGGTAATAAATGTACATCCTGAATTTGTTTACCTTTAACGCGCCACCCATAAGACAAATGACAAGGAGCCTGAGAAAAAAATGAGTAAATGTAGCCACGGCTCTTTGTGTTTACCACTTGTATTAAATGTCGATGTATACATAAAATAGGGCAACTACTCTTGTGCCATCATCCACACAAGTTTTAGACTTTGCAAAGCCATCCAGTGGGCTTGAGTGATCCCTTAGGCAGATAAGATCTAGTCAGTAGCTCACGTGTTTCACACCGCTGTTCCTGACTCTACAGGTGTACTTAATATCGGCTTTTGCAGCTAATCAGAGTGACGCCAAAAGGGAAAAGGGCCATAAAGTGTGGTGGTGTGCACGCACAAATGTCTGCCAAGATCAAAGAAAACAACCACAGGATGTAATCTGACAAGAGATTTTGACACTTCAGCAGAACCATTTGCTCAAGATTGTCACAGTCGATAGAAATAAAGTGTGAAGTCGTTTCGTCCTCATATTTGTTCTATGGCTCCGTGGTGTATGGATCTTTTGTCTGCTGTGCGAATGATCCCTGGTTCAAGGTTGGGAGGGGACACAATCTAACACGCATGGGTTACAAGCTAATATGGCCCTAGTTCCAGTCCCAGGACTGGATAAACAGTAGAGTTTGTTTCTGGAAGTGTCTTTGTCGTAGACAGACAAGGTCTGTTGTGGTGATACACTAGCAAACAAAGGAGCTGCTGAAAGTTGTTCTTTGTCTAATGTGCTGTGGCTTTGCTGGTAGTTTAAATTTAAAGAGTATAAAAACAAGGGCTGCAGCTATCGATTCTTTTATTAATCAAGAATCCTACTGATTATTCCATCAATTAGTTGAGTAATAGGATAAGAAGTACTTTTGTCTTAATAACGAGCAATAATAAACATTCAGTAGAGAAAAACAGATCTTTTAAAATAAACTGCTCACACCGACAAAAATCTCTTTCCTAATGAGGGCACACAGCTGATCTTTCTCATAGTATTTAGGCATGAACACAAAGCCGACAGCACAAAGCAAAGAGCGACCAAAACAGTGATTCTGCTATAGAGATATGAACAGGTAGAAATGGAGGCAGGAGTCTGACTGCTCATCACTGCCTTTTGTTACCTGCTGAAGTTCAGTGTCTGGCTGCTGGGCTGGGGTCAGCATTCACTCAGTTTTAATATCACTCTGCGCTCTTGGCTAGCTTAGCGTTAGTATGCTGTCTGTGCAGGTGCTTGCAAACAGCCAAAGTTGTGCTCGCACCCTTTTTAAATAAAAGTAATACCTATATCCATGCTGTAGACTGTGTCAGTATGTTCACCCTCTGACTCACAAACTGAAATTACCAGATTGTCATCAAGTGCAACTGGAACCAATAAGCAGAATCAATAGGCAGGCAGATTAACAATTCCAAGGAATTGAACTACTGGGAACCGTTCCTGTAGGGAACTGGATCTCGATTCCCATCCCTGCATACAACCTAAGCTAAGCATAAAAAAAAATTGCCTCTGCTGTTACTTCTTGAAATGCTTTCTGACACTAGGAGGAGGAAAAAAACTGTTCTGATGTTGGATCTCCTGGATGAGGTAGATTAGGTGTGTTCACATTTTTTGTGTGTCTGATTGCTTAAGTGTGTTAGTGAATGAGTAGGTGTGTGTTTCTGAAAGCCTTTAGGAGCAAGTTGTGGGAGCAATGGAGAAAAGCAAGTGCATCAGCATTCCTTGTGGTTTGCCCTGTGCTTTGATCCGAACGTTTGAAGACAACAGACATTTTGATTGTGTAGATGTTAATAATGTCAATAACAATTTAGTTTCCAGCTTTTGTTAAATATGGGATTTTATGGGTCAACTCACCTGCTCAAATGGACTCTTGGTCTTGATGCCTTTCCCTCCTACAAAGATCCAGTTATCTCGAAAGCCCAAATTATTAATAGCTGAGCTGCCTAGATCAGCAATTAACTTCCTGGCTTCATCATTGAGTCTATATAACAAAGAAGACATTATTTCATGACCATCCCCGCAACTAGAAATAGCAAACGTTTATTGATCACACGAGTTAAAATGCTCTTACTTTGTTGCAGAATCATCAAATGAGGCCATCATTACAACTGTCCCATCTTCAATTTCCTTCAGGAATTTAATAAAGGGAGCCACGTCTATGCAAAGTGACGCACGGTTAACAAACTGTACGAACTGGATTTGTAAATGTCTACAACGAAATGGTTCTCGAGCATACTCACCTCCTGCCCACATATCAAAATATTCTGTTTTGACAACTTCCCCTGTTCTGCCTATGAAGAAAAAACAAAAACATTGATTTTCAGAATTGGGTTTGTAGCTGTCGACTTTAAAGTGTGGAACTCGAGTGGACAACGTCACCATTAACCAGGGCGATGTTGATTCCTCTTCCCACGTTGTTCTTCACGCCACTCATCACTCTACAACCAAAAATGGGAAAGGGGGAGAACATATGGATTCATTCAAATATAAAAGCATATAAACTTTAAGAAATTTGTGATTTTATAGAAGGATAACACTTCATAACATGTTTAACATAATATAATGTAGATTTCCAGAAAGACCAGAGTAAACTGACAACACTTTCTACCACTTCCTATAACACACTGTCTCACACCTTACTTACACTTTGTCCTCCAGGCAGATTCTGGGCCCGACCACACTGGCTGCACCACTTGCCATCTTGAAGGCAAAATGTCCAGCTGAACATGTCTTGGACAGCCCACATTTATGCTTGACAGGCTTTGTTGCTGAGAGTACAAAATTCCATTTACCCAAACAGCACAGTATCAGGTAACAGGTAGTCCAATCCCATTGTTTAAAGCTTTTCACACACAGGCACAAATACAGGATAAAAAGGAATCGTACACCTTGAACTCAGCTAAAAGGTGTCTATTTGCACATGTAATGCAGAAGCTAAGCTTAACACACACAGTTAAACTCGATATCTAGATGTTTTCAAAAGGATTTAGCTACATTACAATCTGAGACAAGCTCCTTGTTACCATTTTTGTTCTGACTGTTGTAGAGATGGATAAAAAAGACAGAGGCATATCAAAACACAGGAGTAATAGAGCATAAAAAGAGAGAGATTAAACTATTGAGAATACTTACAAATGTCATTTGCTGGCACAGATCTTGCTGAAAAGCAAAAAAAAAAACAAAGACGTAGATGTAAGTAGATTTTATAATATTCTATGTATTTATAACAAGATTCATTTTATGTATTTTTATAAATGTTTATACAATTAGCAACAATTAATATAGATCAGTAATAAGTCTGCAACATTTCCTTGTGTTAAGACAAACTAGAGGCATAAAAAAATTCCACCATTAGTTGTAGGAGTGCAGAGGATCGTTTTGATGTGGAGGAGCAGCGGCTCTACTCTGAGGCCCTCCCGGATGGGAGGGGCTCACACCATCTCCAAAGGAGAGGCCAGCCACCCTTCGGAGAAAGCTCATTTCTGCCGCTTGTATTCATGATCTCATTCTTTTGGTTACTACCCAAAGCTCATAAACTTAGGTGAGGGTAAGGATGTAGATCAACTGTTAAAATGAGAGCTTCGCTTTTATGCTCAGCTCTCTCTTCACCACCAATCTGTCTATCGATCTCCCGCTGTCCTCTCCCCTCACTCGTGAACAAGACCCTGAGATACTTAAACTCTTCCATCTGGGGCAGTAACTCCTCCCTGACCCAGAGTGGGCACTCCACCCTTTTCCGGGCTGAGGACCATGGCCTCAGATTTGGAGGTGCTGATTCTCATTCCCGCTGCTTCACACTCAGCTGCGAACAGCTCCAATGGGAGCTGGAGGCCACCACCTGATGAAGCCAACAGAACCATATTATCTGCAAAAAGCAGAGATGAGATTCTGAGATGGCCCAGGTGGAAGCCTTCCGCCACTTGGTTACGCCTAAAAGTTCTGTCCATAAAAATCATGAACAGAATCTGTGACAAAAGCGTCCGACTTTCTGCTGGATAAGCAGATCAAGCTCTTGCAGCGGTTGTATAAGGATCGACTGGCCTGTAGCAATGGGCCAGACACCCTATGCTCCAGAAGCACCTCCCACAGGATACTCCAAGGAATATGGCCAAATCCCTTCTCTAAGTCAACAAAACATATGTCGACTTGTTGCGCAAACTCCCATGCACACCCTCAAGTATCCTCGAGAGAGTAAAAAGCTGCATTTTTTTATTTAGTTTTTTATTTCTCCCCTTTCAAAACATGCTAATGAACTCTGAGTTCACATAAGAAATGAATGCTTCATCTAAAACTGTGCCAGACAGGCAGATAACCATCCTGGAGCCAGAAGAGAAGAAGAGAAGGGCCTATGAGATAAAATACTGGCTCACAACTGACTTTAATCGATTAAATTGAATAAGTTATTAATAATAAATGTAGCAAACAATACATATACACTGCATTACATCCCATTATATCATCTACTCAAACCTGTGGCTTACATTTTTGTCTGTTTCCTGTATGTAAATAAAGGTTTTGGTTTTTTTAAAGCCATAAAGTGCTGACGGAATAAATAAATAAAAAATTAACCAGGATGTAGGGCATGCCTGAATGACTGTCTTGTTTCCTTTACAGATGATTATCTCCCACCTACCTACACAGCTGGTCAATACAGTCAAACAGGAAACGTTACTCACAAATGACATTAGCCAGTTTAAAATCCACATTAATTTCGAATAGCTGAAAAGCCAGGAAAACAGCCAGGAGGAATGCAATGACGAGCACTGTCAACTTCAAAATTCCTGTGGAGAGAGGGAAAACGGAGTGGTGCGGTTAATCAGCCATCTGAATCACTGCGCAGATGCGAAATGGTTTTAAGTAGCAAATGTGTGTTTGCTTAAATATTAATAGTAAATATATCTGACTTACCGTTAGCCCTAATCATCTTTGCGAGTCTCCAGAAGATTTTACCAACAGCTGACAACCTGTAACTTCAAATAAAAGGTGTCTGTATGTGTATATCTGCGTGGCTTTACAGGGTGGTCTAAAAGGGGGAAGTTAGCTAGTGCTGTGTGTTATTTATAGGAGTGTCAAATGCAGAAAGTTGACACAGTGACCTTGCTCTTTTTCTAATAACTAGTTATTACGAGCGAATTAACTAACAATGAGCTCAGTTAGCGTAAGTTTGCATAGCATCATGTAATATATTTTTAAAGCTATATTTTGAAAAGCTAACTAGCTTTTAACCCTGTGGACAACTTCTTCGTCTTTGACAGGTTTTACTCACTGACACTGGAATGACTGCACCTCAGCCTCTACAAAAGAAAAATCCGTAGTTCAGCTTTGGGATGAGTGTTCACGACTTTCTTAGCTGTTTACCTAGCAAAATAGCGGTGGACGATCCGGTCTGGTTCTTACAGGACAAGTTATGATGGTGGCGCTGATGCGCGTCATGACAGTCGGACTGTGGAGGAGGAGCAAACCGTGAAAGAGAGGCGCCACTCCGCCGGAAAAAGCGAAGACGAACCGGAAATAAAGCACCTGGACAGTACAGTAGCTTCCGTAATTATAAGCAAGTTGTCTTTTTCTACTATTAAACAAACAATTGATATAATTTGTAAAAGAAAAAAATGAAAATATAACCTATTGGATTTGGAAAGAGTAGAGAAAAAATTGAATATGTGCTATTCCAGAGAACAACAAGACAACATTTTGAATATATTTACTTTAAAGCAAGGATCTCGAACTCCAGTCCTCGAGGGCCGGTGTCCTGCAACTTTTCCAGGTGTCCCTGTTGCAACACACCTGAATACAATTAGTAGGTCATTAGCAAGAGTATAGAACTTGACTGCATGCTGAAGTGGCAACACCTAACCCTACTCAAGTAAATGTAAGTGTTTGGAAAAATGTACTTCTAAAAGTACTTTTATTGCACCATGTTCATACACTCATGAGCTGCTGTAACATGAATCAAATGGCTGAATAGCCACCTCAGCATGCAATCAAGTTCTATAGGGTCTTGCTAATGACCTACTAATTGTATTCAGGTGTGTTGCAACATGGACACATGGAAACATGGAAAAGTTGCAGGACACCAGACACTGGAGTTCAAGACCTCTGCTTTAAAGTGTTTCCCATTTCTGCCAGGTGATGCAAAGGTTTTGGAACAACTTCACATCTTATATATATACATATATACATATATACATATATATATATATATATATATACATATATACATATATACATATATATATATATACATATATATATATATACATATATATATATACATATATATATATATACATATATATATGTATATATATATATATGTATATATATATATATGTATGTATATATATATGTATGTATATATATATATATATATATGTATATATATGTATGTGTATATATATGTATATGTGTGTGTGTGTGTGTATAAAGACATGACAGCAATCATAGCAGAAACACTTTTATAAAAAGTGAAAGCAAAGTTTTTGGGGAGGCTCATTTCCA
>VOQK01023125.1:0-16034 GCA_015052645.1 Benitochromis conjunctus
CAAGGGTAAGGTTATATTTTCTTAAGTTGGCTTATCTTTTATTTAACTATATTTACTAATACAGTATTTTGATGTTTGTTTCTTATTTAAAAACATGTTTTTTTTCCATTATTTATGATATTTTGGAGACTTTTTGGGAGGGCTGGAACGGATTAATCTTATTTCCATTATTTTAAATGGGGAAAATTAGTTCGGGTTACGAGCAGATTGGGTTACGAACTCAGTTCTGGAACGGATTAAACTCGTAACCTGGGGTTCCACTGTATAAAATAATTTCCCCTCTTGTCCCTGTGGGTGGTCTTTTATCCTTCAAGCTTGGGTCCTCTTACTTAGAGGCCTGGGGGCGTGAGGTTCCTGCCCAATATCTTTGCTGTTACAAGGACTGTGCTCTTCTGGACAGAGATCTTGATGTGGTTCCTGGGATCTGCTGCAGTCCCTCACCTAGCCTCAACCACCTTGGGGGGGTGGTCCCATTTCTGATCTCGGGATTTCCAGGATATACTTGGCAGAGATGTTCTTGTATACTATGTCAGCCACTTGGTAATAGAGTTCCATGTATGCTCTGCCTGCCAACAACTTGCACCCTGCTGTTATGTACTGGATTCTCACACTGACTAAATGTTGCATCCACATCTTCTAGTAGACCTCCAGAGGGTACTTCACGTAGTCTTGGTAATCGGCCATGGAGGGTCAAGGTTTCCAGTAAATTTAAGTGTATCATCTTAGAATAATGTGAAATAACAATTTCTCCAAACAAAACTGACGGTAATAGAAAAATCCTTTTAGTGGGGCTTTTCCACTAGGTAGAGGTGAAAGGTTTATGATCATCATTTACACAACCAAATGTCCCTGGATGTGAGGTGTGGACACATTCTTGCAAAATTACCAGTACAGTTAACACAGTAAAAACAAACCTCTTTAGTGGCTTTTATAAGCTGTTTTGGTTGTTTGAGTAATCTGAGAAGGTGAGAAGAACTGATCTTAATATTTCAGACTGTGATAAGTAGCTTCAGTACTAACTGACTGACTGACTGACTGACTTGTTAGCTACTGAAGAAAATGTAGTTACATAAACATACATAATGCAGTAAACATAAACATACAAAAATGTATTTACATAAACGTCATAGACAAATTATTGCTTAAATCTTAAAATTGGGCAATACAGATTCTGTAAAAAGCCAAAACAGTGATTGTCATTATTCCTAAATACAATTTAGGAGTATTTACACCAACACTGTGTGTGTGTGTTTGTGTGTGCTGGAGGTTACAGAGTAGAACACTGATTTAACCTGTGCATCCAGTACATATGACTGGGAATGGCCTCTCAACATGGAAATGGAGAATACATCGGTGTGATGATGCATGAAGCTGCCATGCAGAACACACTCTGGTGGGACATACACACACACACACACACACGCTTTGCACTGATACACATACTCACGTTAGACTCACTTCATCCAGAACATTTTCTGATGGCTTTATCATTCTCCTTGCTCCCAAACACCCCACTTGTCTTTCTGTGTGTCTGTGTGTGTATGTCTGTAATATAGAAAAATATTCATGGAGAATATTCAGATTTATAGTTGGGTTATTAATTGCAGTGGCGCTTTAAGTTATTACTATTTTATGGGGCGGAAAGATAATAACCTAATAAGTTTCCCCTTGTGTGTGTAAGAGTAAAGTGTGTGTACGTGCGTGCCAGTGCTTTGCATGAGAGGTCAGTGAGGTCAGTGTGTTTGTATTGTTTAAAGTCTAAAAATGCAGTATGAGGTCCAGAGAAGCTGAACAAATCCAGGAGCTTATCATTACCAGCAGCATTTGTTTGACTTATTCTGTCACAGATGGCAACTATGAGTTCAGTCCAGACAGTTCTAAAGGGTAATACCATTTATAGAGTATAAGTGATCGTCAGTGTGATTGTGCAGTGCTCCAATCAGCAACTGTGAATGTAAAAAAAGTCTTCTGTATAGAGCATCACCCACAGTGAAGGAATTAGGAGATTAATGGAGGGAATTATTTTATAAGAAAGCTGCATGAAAGGGTCTTTATTCCATAGATATATGCATATATAAACACATTTAGAAAAAAATCTACTACAGTGTTTAAAGCCAAAGCCGATGTCCTCAGGCCAGGTCAAAGTAAGTGTTCACTGTAAAATATATAGTTAATTTAAGTGCCACAAAGTACATGAAATGCTGAAACCTGAAAATGTTGTTTTTGCAAATAGGATTAATTTAAAATTGGGAAAGTGTAAACAAAACATCTGAAAAGTTGTGCAATGCTAAAAACCACTTGATGGAACATCTGAAAAACAGTTATGTTAATTGCCAAAATGTCACTAACGACACTGAGTATAGAAAGATCATCTGTTAGAGGCTCTCAGAGTTGGGGAGGATTACCCCAGTCTGTGGAAGACAGTATGGGCAAATGGTCAACAAACAACAGTTTAAGACTAAGGCCTGATTTAGACGTCTGAAGTTAATCTTTGTAGGGCCAAACAGGTAACCTTGTAAGCAGCTGATATCGTTGCCGGCATTTATGTTGCTGCATTTTCTGTAAGTTGGCAGTTACTGAAAAAGTTATTTATATGGTGTATGTCTGAGATTTGTAATTATTTACATTTAGAGAGAGAATTGTCATGCTTAAAAGGCTTATAAAAATTTGTAGCATATTAATGTTAGCAATTCATTTTAGAAACACTAAATTATGGTGTAGCCTGTGGGAAAATCAAGCTAGCTATTTTCTCCTCCTTCCAGTATATTTACTAAGCTAGGCTAGCCATGCTCTGACTTCAGCCTTGTAGTTGTAACACAGTGTGAAATTGGAAAACCTGAAAATGCTGAAAACCAAATATTCATCATTTCTAAAATAATTATGCAAAATTGTTGATTTATTATCCTTTAAATCACCAAAGCACTAAAATGAAATGTAACTGTCCAATATTACATGAATTAGATGGATTACAGGACTTCCAGCGGTCAGTGTCCTTCAGAGGTGGCAAAATTAAAGGCATTCTGTATTTAAGTAGAAGTACAGATATTAGTATTGAAAAATACTCCAGTAAAATTACTGATTTAACTTCCTTACTCAAGTAAAAGTGAAAAAGTACTGGGTCTGAAATGAACTCAAAGTAAGAAAGTAAAAAGTAGCTCTTTGGCGGATGTTTCTTTTCTTTCTGTTTCTTTGGCTATTTTTGTGCAAAGCAAACTGAATCATCTGCAATATTAATATAATAATAAAATAATAATAATAAATGAGAATACAAACTTTACTTCCAATTCAATTTTAATTCTTATAAATGTAATCAGCTTGAATCACTGTTATGAGATTTTTATAAGCAGAGAAAAAGAAGGAAAATGCCTGGCTAGCGTTAAGTGTACAGACCCAATATCTGATTTAAAAACATGAGAACTTATCAAATCCCACTGAATAGTCCTTACCTTTAAATCTAACCTCTCTTCTTCCTCTCCTGTCCTGTCTTTCTTATCTTTCTCCATCTCTGAGTGAAGTTAGCGCTCTTTCTTTTCTCTCACTGTGAAATACAGCAGCTGGACCTTTAGCTAGCAACACACTGTGCAACAAATTGTGTGTTTGCTGGTGTTTGTTGAGCTGCATTTGAAATTGCATGCTACTTAAAAACAATATTACTCCCTCTATGCTCCTCTCACTCCCTGCTTCTCTAGCTAGATGTTGAAGTACAGCAAATGCAAATTATGGATACTCATTCTGGTGTTGCACGCCCCCAAAAAAACTACTTTTTAATTATTTTCACCCCTGATTCTGGAACTTCTTCTTCATCTCTTTTTATGCGACATACCCTGGTGATTAATACACGAACAGGATTGTCTTTCATGTCTTACTGTTTAAGTTCAAATCAGTTTGATATTTGAAGGCCTACAGTGACGTGAAATAATAACTCCCCTAAATGGGTTAAACCTAAAGTAATGAGCCTGTTTCGAAAATGTGTGGCGTACAAATATTTGTTTAAAAATGTAGGGAGTAAAAGTAACTATCAAAGTAAAGTACAGATACCTGAAAATTATACTTAAGTACAGTAACAAAGTATTTGTACTTCATTACTTCCCACCTCTGTGTTCTGTGCTGTATGGAGTTCTCATCCAGACAAGGTCAATCATCAGCCAAATGAAGGCTTATCGATCCCAAACCAACAATACACAAGGCAACACAGGCAGGAAGGCCCTGAGTTCTGCTGTTAGTGCTATTGTTGCTACTTTTGCTACAAAAGAGCTGACTGTTCCACACTGAGACACCCTTCTGACTCTTTAGTGTTTGTGCTGCTCGCATGTCTGTATCATTGAAGACTTGGGATGTCACTGTGAATCAGCATATCACTGAGTGATGTGGTGATGCGCTTCTGTTATCTGGTGTGTGCATTGTTTTCCATTTTATTGGTTATGTAAATCTATCTTGCTTGAGTGTGTGCATGTTCCAGGTCAAGTGTCCTTTTGGCCACTTTGGTGTGTGATGGGTTCATTAAATCCCTTCATCCCTCTATTCCCCACAACTGTCTAAATACACACAAACACACGAGACGTCCATGAGGGATGCTTTGAAAAAACTGCTAATTTGATCAATACTTAATTTTTCCTCCTCGATACTTTTTTCTCTGTTAAGGTGTGATAAGAGGAAGGATAGGGTGGGGCTGTGCACTGTACTGTGTGTGTGTGTTTGTAAGTCACTTAAAACTGGGTGTATGTTATCTGTGTGCATGTGTGTGTTTATACACGCGCGCATGTGTGTGTGTGTCAGAGCTGCCACAGTCTCTGGCTATAATTTCCCCATGGCCTCCTATTACCTGTGTGCGAATGTGTGTGTCTGTGTGTGTGCGCAGACACTATCGGGCCATCTGGTAAATGGATAGGTTGGTGAGGTGTCGTCATGGCAGCCAGTTAACCGGGGGATCCAAATGATGTCATCCCTCACCGCGGCAACACTTAAAGAGATAAGTTCCCTAAAGAGAAGCCCATTTATCAGCAGCTAATACACTGATACACAGTACAACGCACACACACTCACACGTGCGCGCACACACACACACACTGTGTGAAACACAGTATTAAAACATAACAACACACAAAACACACAACTGAACCATTTTACCTGGCTTGTCCCTGTTCTCCATTTGTAATCATGCTGTGGCTGTGGAGGGCCACTGGTCACATCACTCTGTGTGTTTAACGGACACAACAGTTATATTCCCTACATTCACACACTTTTGAGCGTTTAAAGATTAGTCCAAATATCTTTACTAATTTAGAGACACTAACTATGTCAGATCTTACATAGTTAGTGCTAATTTCTTCCCATCAAAATGTGTGTTGTTCACATTTGGGATAAATAATACATTTTAGTAGGGTTTAAATGAGGGCCTAAAACTTACAAGGCCTGTTATCAAAGAGCACACATTTTCTAATGGAAACCTCTTTTAAGAAGACAAAATTGAAATGAAACCCAAATCCAAACCAAGAACATGCCGAACGTGTCCAGTTTGTCACCAGTTTGAGCTGCAGGCAGGCCAGTTCAGCCTGGACTCCAGAATGTGAGGTTGCATCATCTTGCTGAAAAAGCCAAATTGGGTAAGGCTAAATATAACAAAATATGCAAGTGTTTTTCTACTTTATATTTCCATTGTGTTTTATTTTATTTTCCCAGCATCCATTGGGGTCCTTTGACACTGTGTGTATGTGTGTGTGAGTATGTTTGTTTGTTCCTGGATGTGTTGCTCTTTTTTACTGGTCAGATGGCCTATGTCTATTAGCTGTAATGGAGTCAGACTGAGATGTCAAAGTGAACGGTCTCTTATCTGAAAGAGTGAAAGAGATGGAGAAATGGTAGAGAGAGAAATGAGGAGAATTAGAAGCAGGAAGAGAAAGAGCTGAAAAAATGTTTGGATGGAGAAAATGAGTGAGAGAAGGAGATGTGAGGAAGAAGATAGGAAAAAGGCCATTCACACAGGAGCATGTTCATCTTGTGCCACAATGACACCAGCGGCTGGTCCTCATGTTACATCTCTTTCCAGTCTATCTTATACATGGCTGGCTGTAGTTAGTAAGAACTAGTAACTCCAGTCCTTCAGGCATGGCAGTAAAATACAGTAGATGTTGATTTATCCTAAAATGAGTCTGTCATTTAGCCAGTAGAGGGTGCTATCATTGTACTCAGTGCAAAATTACATCTGGTTAATGAGAGATTAAACAAACCTACCCTTCACAGTTTATGAATAACACAGGAGCGTCTTTCCTTTCTGTACAGAGTATTTATATAATGACAACAACACATAAAATTTGTGTAATAGTTTAATTTAATTGTGGCAACATAATTGAGTCTCATTAATTTGGTATAATTAAATGTAATTAATTAATGGAGAGTAAATTCTTGAATGTTGCCAGGGGGTCCCCAAGTAGAGTGTGCCTCTCTTTGACAAGCTACAACACATCTTTGACATTTTTAAACCTGTGTCAGATCATTAATTGTTTTTTGGCTTGCTTGAATTTTTGTTCTATTTTGTTTTGAATCCCCTTACAGATAGCCGTAAACTCACTGATGATCCCCTGGCATCTTCAAAGTCATAAGAATTCAATTCAGTTCAATTTTATTTACATAGCACCCAATCACAACAGATTACCTCAAGGCGTTTTATATTGTAAGACACTATATAAAGACAAAGGTAAAGACACTACAATAATGCAAGATAAATAAATAAATAAGAGAATGCGCTTTTTATGTACAGCATGACAAATTTAGCTTTGTTTTTGTGATGTATTTGTGTCAAACCCCAAAAATCATTGTCTGTCCAAAAGTCATTCTAATCACATGTTTACTATTTTTGTCAAAACTAATTCTTATTAATGCATAATAATATGTTAACGATACAGCACAGTAATGCCTTTGTATTATTGTGTATTTATGAACTTCTCAGTCCTGGGAGAATTAACTTGATAGCCATGTTTAGGTTTTTGCTATCAATTTAGCTAACAGCACACTATGACAAGCATCTCTGCTTACTCTTTGATGTAATTTACAGTTATGTGAAAAAGAAAAAGATATACCCTGGTTCATTTCAGACTGCAGGCTGCTAACAAACAGACAGAGAAATAGACAAACAAACACAACGTCCAAAAATTAAAAGGAAATTTACCTCACAATGTCGTGTGCTAGTTTAAAATGCAGCTATAAACACAGTGTTATAGACATTATGAAGGTCATCACCGCGTACAACCAGATGGTGTGGCAGTGCAAGGTTGCAAATTCCTGTCATGTTTGGTTTGTAGAACCGGACAATGAAAAACAGAATAAAATATTATTATTTAAGCTATACAGGAGTTTTTGAGTATTTAGGTTCCAAAGAACAACTCAGATGCTGTTCTTTGGAAATTTGTGTTTCTGTGTTTGGAAACAGAAGTTGTTTCAGTCGTGCAAGGTCAGTATACTCATACGGGAACAAGCTACAACTTCAGAAAAATACTGAAATTAGAATAAATCTAATATGTTTTAAGTCATGTTTTGTGACTCAGTATATACCCTAAAAGGCCCATGGTAAGGATAGCTTGACTTTATTGCCAAAAAACCACCTGATCCACAAAGCACTGAACCTTTGTGCCCCATTCAGTGGATGGTGGGCCCATAGGAGCATGTGCCTGTAGCTGCTTTGGGCTGAATCCAACTGGGCTCCATGGGCAAAGAAAGGCCTGGCCACCACATGCTTGAACCTATAAGCCTGTCCCAAGCAGGGTACACTGAACCACTCATTTGACTGGACAGGGGAGCCACTTGAGGTGGTTACATTAAGAGCAGATACACTCTGAAACCCTCTTAAATGACCCAGCTGCTCACCCTGTCTCTGAAGGTAAGCCCAAAACATGTCAGAGGAAGATCATTTCTACCACTTGTTTATACAATCTTATTCTCTTCAGCTCATGGCCATAGGTGAGGGCAGCAATGCAGTTTGACCTGTAAATTATCAATTTCATTTTTATGCTAACCTCTCTCTTCACCACAACAGACTACTGCATTTATATTTCAACACGTCTTGATGCATGCTCAATCATGGTAAGGAAATCCAAAAAGTTGATTTTGTTCATCTCGATATAACATTTTGTCACTCATCCAAGTGGCTTCTTTAGTCTCATTCTCAATCTTTCTATTTCATTCTTTCAGTATTACAACAGATGTTACACCAATCTGTCTCTCAGGCTTCTACTCCACTGTTCCCTCACTCATGAACAATACTCCAAGATACATAAACTCCTCCATTTGGGGCAACAAGTCCCAAACTCTACCCTTTTCTGGCTGAGAACCATGGCCTTAGACTTGGAGGTGTAAAGTCTCTTCACACAACACCTGCCAAAAGCATACACGTGATCTTGAGATCACCAAGCCAAATGCCATCCACATAAGCTATTTTATTTTTAACAGAAGTCTTTATTCTTATATAGCATCTTTGAGGAGACCAACAACTGGAACCTTAAAACATTTGTGCTCATTAGTGATTTTTAAAAGTACAAATAGAAAATAATGATATCATATTATTAGCAACAAACTGACTGGAATAGTTATAAAAAACTTGAAGCGACAGAAAAAAAACCCCAAAACACTCATCTTACCAACTGGATTCTGTGCAGACCTCAGAGGTCTCATAAGGATGTGTGCACTAAAGGATATGCCCTGGTAAAAATATGAAAAATATTGATATGTCTTCAATACAACATTTCATAGGCAAAGAGATCACAACTTAATTTTATGACATAGCAATAATTTTCGTCATGCCACAGTCTTTCCCCCAGTGTGACTATAGCATAATGAGTTTCTTTTTTGGCATAGCTAAATATTGGTTCAATAAGGCTGACGTTTTTAAAATAAGGTATAGATACTTGTGCTGTGAGCAAAGTGTTATTAAGTTATGGTTACAGTTATTATGTTACAATAATTTCTACAAATTTGTTGGGAAGCATTGATTAATTGTGACAGTTAAATGCTACCAGGTCACAGAGCTACCCTCAGCTGTAGAACATTTAAAATCGTTATCCACTTCATTTTCAATCAGGACCAGTGAGCAGCAGTAACATCTGCACTCAAATCAAATGTTAGCAACACTTCCCCATTCATCCCAGCTGTGTTGTTTCACAGTTTCTGGTAATTTCTCCGATGTCAGAGCAATTCCCATTTAAAGTTAATCAACCTGGTGTCTTATGTACCAGGGGAGGTCTAGTGTTCCTTTCATGTGTTTCAGCTAAATGGATGAGCAAGCAACATAAAGCAGATAAACAATTAAAGGATGTGTCTCCAATATTATTTAGTCTAATGAAAGGGCACAGACAGCAAAATAACCTTTTTGTTATTTGTGAGACAGCGTGCAGAGATGTGCATCACATGCCTGTCTTAGTTTGGCCATGGTTTGCATTTCTAATCATTTCACTAGATTCACAAGCTGGGCTGTTTGAGGTTTTAGAGTTAGGTTTTCATGCTTCAATTATCTGGGCTCTAATTTTAAGGTTTTATTTTGTAAAAATCTGCTAGATTTGCATGGTACATCTAGATTGGAGGGCTTTTTTGTTAAATACTTTTCACAAAAATAGATATGAATTAAAATGATTATATAGACAACAATGGTGCTTACTATATACAGCTGGTGTTTTTATCACATATTCTATACACAGTATACATATGTATATATGAGCATACACAATATACACGCATACTTTTTTTTTAACTTACTACAATTTGTTTTGCGTGAACATGGTAGCAGCAGTGTCTGAGAAGTGACAATAGATTAGGTAGGTAGAGTAGGTAGACTCAGTGTAATAAGGATGCGACACCACCTGGAGTGCGCACACACACACACACACACACACACACACACACACACAGTTGCTCCATATATTGTTCCCTGGGCTCAGTGCCATGCTCCTCATCATGTTTGTCTAGGCTAATCGCCCAGTTGCTCTGTGCATTAACTTTGTTAGAACAGAGACACCTCATTAATGATGGTTCTAATTGAATGAAATGGCTATACTAACGAGCATAAAAACCTCCCACTCACATTTTGCTAATTAACAGCACACTGGCTTAATTACAACAGTAGCAACACGTGCAGTGCTGCCTCGTTTCTGTTAATTGCCGAAGCTAACAGGGATTTATGGTAATTGGCTGTATAAGCATTGTTAATGAGAGGCTGAATTAGCTAGACAGACAGAGACGAGAGCAGAAATGCGCCAGCGCTAATTAACAAGGGGAGTGCTCTTCAGCTATTGGCTGCTGGTCCACGTGGCTGTATTGATCATCTGATTGGCTAGTTTAACATCATATTTTTTTAAATCCATTGAGTGAAAACAACAGAATAATACTACAAAAAGGACAGGAACTGTAACAATTTGAATGGTCAGGACTAATACAAGGGTGTATTACAATTACCACTTTTATTTCTCTCTTGTTTATGAACTTTATCTTTACTAATCATTTTAATATATTCATTTTTGGATAGATGGCTGGAGCATTAGTACATGCTTTAGGGTAACCTTTGAAGATCTAATTGTGTCCACCTGATGAGCTGATGATTGATTTTTGTTTGTTCTTGTTTTTACTGGATAATGGGGGTGGGGTTTTCCACCAACTCTTGGTGTCATTTCATTTCAGCTGATAAATGCTTTATTATGTTCACTGTTAGTCACTAACCATATCTATGTGGTGTTGCAGCTCCATAGTGGGCTTCTTAGAGGTTTTGTAACTGGATAGATACAAAACTGGATGAGTTGAAATAAGCTGAAAGATGTTAAGGACAGTGCTGCATACTGCACACTGGTGAGGTACTCTCTGGATAGGTCAACAGTCAGGGCTAACACAGAGAGACACACGCCCTCACATTCACACCTATGGGCAATTTAGAATCATCACTTAACCTAACCCTACTAACTGCATGTCTTGTCGGAGGAAACTGCAGTGCTGAAAGAGAACCCATGCAGACTGTGGGAGAACATACAAACTCCACACAGAAAGACCCAGCCACCCAGGACCTTTTTGCTATGGAGCAACATTTACAATTTTCAGGTTAATTATAATTATCTCCGTGTAACATTTGGAGCAATTGTCCCTCTAATTTGTTGTAGTGTAAATGTATTTTATTTGGTATTTGTATCTACTTTAATTTGGATGTTTCCAGTGTGTGATTTTCTTTTCTAACATTATTACAGTATTCACAGTTCTACTCTGTTTGTATTTACACCATTTGGGTTTAAGATTATGACTACTGACAGGTAAAGTAAATAACACTGATTATCTCTTCATCATGGCACCTGTTAGTGGGTTGGATATATTAAGGAGCAAGTGAACATTGTGTTCTCAAAGTTGATGTTAGAAGCAGGAAAAATGGTCAAGGGTAAGGATTTGAGTGAGTCTGACAAGGGCCAAATTGTGATGACTAGACAACTGGGTCAGAGTTTCTCCAAAACTGCAGCACTTGCAAGGTGTTCCTGGTCGATGAAAAGCTACTGTAGCAAAACTGACAAAAAAGCTAATGCTGATTCAGATAGAAAAGTGTCAAAATACACAGAGCATTGCAGTTTGATGCACTGTGAGCATCAGAACTGAACTGCAGAGCAATTGAAGATGGTCACCTGGTCTGATGAGTCACATTTAATTTTACTTCACATGACTGGCCAGGTGATGTGTGTCACTTACCTGGCTGAATACCTAGTACTGGGATGGACTATGGGATTAAGGCAGTGTGATGCTTTGGACAATGTTTTCCTGGATCCTGCCATTAATAAGGATGTTACTTTAACATGCACCACCTACCTAAGAAATGTCACAGACCATTTACACACCATTTACACATACTGCCACAAAGGAAAAATGGCTCAGAAATTGTTTGAGGAGCACAACAGCAAGTTTGAGATGGCCTCCAAATTTTCTATATCCTTATGCAATCGAGCATTTGTGGGATGTGCTGGACAAACAAGTCCGATGTATGGAGGCCCACCTCACAACTTACAGGACTAATACAGGATCTGTGGCTAACATCTTAGAGCCACAGCACACTTTCAGATGATTATTGGAGTCCATGTCTCAAAGGATCAGGCCTGGTTTGCCAGCAAGAGAGGGGCCAAAAGAATTTTAGGCATGTGGTCATAATGTTAGGCCTGACTGGTGTACTTCTATTGGAAATACAACCCTGTTCATACAGCAACTCTTTCTGCCATTTATTTCTCTTCCTATCTCCCTGTCTCACTCTTCCATCCTTCTTAATTCCTCCTCTTTCTCTTCATATTCACTGGTTTTTATTCTCCTCCCTCTGATGAAGTGATTATGGTTATGTGTTCAGTTAAAGATCACTCAGGCAGACACAGTCTAGATTGGTATGCATGTCTTATTACACCATGTCACTGTGTGTGTTTGTCTGTGTGTGCGTGCACTAGCAAATGTCACAGTTCATTGGTTGTCAATGAGGGAATGTCAGTTAGTCACTGGTTAAAAGATCTGGTTAGCATTTGTAATGGTCTCTTATTACTGCCTAAACCCAATGCTTGCATGCAACCCAATGTGTATGTGCATGTGTATGTGTTAAGTTGACAGAATTTGTAAATGTTCCGGGGTGTGTGCCTGTTTGGGTGTGTGGCAGACCAAGTGAAAGAGATGCAGAGGGTGAGAGAGACAAAGTGAGGTAGAATGACAGACACCAAGCAGACTGACCAAGAATTACATGTTCAGCTGCTCAGGGGCGCACCAACTGAAACATGGCTTTGCCCACAAACACTCACACACCGAAGAGAGCATTGTTCAAGAAAAGATGATGTGAGAACTACTAAGTAATTGCCAACTGTAATTTGTTGTATTCTAAAATGTAAAATGTCATTTTCTTTACTATACTATCCAATAAAGGTGAAAAATACCACAAAAAAATAATATTTTCAAGAAAAAAAGTCTTGCTTTATGTGATTAACAGTCAATCCTTCGCTGAATATTTAGTTTAATAATATAGATTGTATTTGTTTTTAATCTAAATGCATAATCTAAATGAGACAAATTATACAAGCAGCTCAAAGGGAAATGGAACATAAAAATATTTTTTTCCAGTTTATTTTAATTCATATGTTCAACTTATAATTTTAGTACCAGAGTGCTGGTTGGGTTGATAATGCTAATCATGTAAATTTTTAAAAACAACTTATTAACTAAATAAGGATAACTTAAAAGGGTAAGTTAAAAATACTTGGTCATTTTGACTGTGCAGTATAAATAATATTTCAAAGTAAAAGAGCTCTACTTAATTTAAGTGCTGAAAAAAAGTGCTTTCATGTGAATGAGTCATGTATAAAGTGCTTTGAGTGCTGAGGTAGAGTAGAAAAGCACTATGTAAGAACCAGATACCATTAACATATGAATAACAACCATGGGCAAGAACACTGAAGAGGATTGTTAATCACTGCAGTCTTGTGGTGGCTTGACGCAAGCATTTTACACAGTTCTTGGGTTTCCCTGCCCATGCCCCGGTAAAGAAAATGCATTTTGAAAATAACATAATTTACCATTAGTAATTAATGAATAATAAAGTAGTACACATTGTATCCTCATTTTTATCTTTTAAAGTTGATCTGATGTCTGGAAGTAAAATGTCTACAGTCTACAGAACTTGAATTATAAAACCTTTGCAGTGCCATATTTAGACATTGTAAATGAGTTTTAAGGTAATTTTAGAGATCATTATCTAAATAGCTGACTTGTTTAAAGCTAAAATGGTGTCATTCTGACCATTTGAAGATTTGGTTTTCTGTAGCTTTCTTTATCTCCTTCTTTTATCCTCCTCTTACCCGCCATCATTGTCTCTTCCTACTCAGCACTCCTGGTTGGCATCACTCGCCAACTAGGGTGCCAACCGGAGTGTGAACATGTTCAGGATGGCTCCTCTCTTCCTCTTTTCTTTTTTTTTTTTCATCTTTCTTTTCCCTCTGCACCATACTCAAACCCCAACCCCCCTTCAGTTAATCACAGTTGTTCCCAGCAAAAGGAGCTGTTAACGGCTTGGTGCATCAGGAATGGTCCTTGCGCTCCCCGCCACTAATCGGACCGTTACGACTGAGAAGCTTTGCATTATGCAAATCACTGGCCGGGAACAGGTGACATTTGTAGGGGAGCGGGGCGACAGGGCGATGGAGTCTGGCTGATTTAGACATTAGTCCCTGTCACAACGCCACACACGCACACACTCACTCACTCACTCACTCACTCACTCACTCACACACACACACACACACTGCACATATGTATATGTACACAGCACATATTCACTGTATCCATATTGCAGAAAGAACAGAAGTAACACACAACAGAGAGTATAATGTACTTTTGCTGTCATTTGCACCACCACTGTTTCAGAAGTTACTATTCAAATGTTTCTCGAACGTTGTCAGCATTTTAGTCTGACTTTTACCAGTGTATCATTTACAAGTGTAATCACTGCTACCAAAAAAATGCAGCAACAACAAGGAAATAATGGGAGTTTACCTTGTCCCCTAGTCTTTCTCCCAGCTTGTCTTCTTTTCATAATCCAGTCCCAAAATCTATTAAAAAATTGTACATTATTATCAACTCTTAATAATCCAGTGAAGTTAAGAAAATACTCTTAATATTGGATTTCCCTGTACACTACAGGCCCCTGCCCAGTAGTAGCTGTTTGTCAGGATTATCAGACAGACCCTAAAGAATGAAGCCTTGAGTACCTTTTTACTTCACTCTATTTTATCCGAGCTCAGCCAGGTCCAGTGTAATTTGATGTCTGGGGTAAACTCTGTCCGAAACTTTAAATAGGATTACTTTCTTCTTGCTTCTATTATTATGTGTTTTACCTTATATAGTACCTAAACAATGTCCCCATGGTGTGATGAAAGAGGAAAAGGAGATGACAGTAAGACATATATGGTTTTCGATTCTTTTTTAATATCTCTTGCTGCTAAGGACTTATGTGCAGATGTAATATGTGTCATATGCCCTGAATTATACCCGTCAGTTGTCCCTGAAGCCACAACAACACTATAAAGTGACCACATGGGGATAATGACACTGAAAGGAGTGGGAGAAATGAGTCTGAGAGGTAAGTGTAAAAGTTACTCTAATCATACTCATGATTCAGACTGTGAAGAAGATCCAAAAACCCATTTACTCAGTCATCTTGTAAAATAGGAAGTGAGAACTGAAAGGTATGTGTTTTACTTTCCACACAAACAACCAACAATTTGAAAAATTGGTATTTGAGTATCACAAATAAATTTAGAGTAATATTTTCGTGTGTTAACGTGTTTGCAATAGTACAGTGTTAGAGTAAAACTCTCTCTCAAACAGAGCTTCTGCTAAACTTGAAATACAACCTGCCTAAGTCTCTTCTTCTTCTTCCTCAATATTTATTTTCTTTATGTCTCATTTTCACTTGCTGCTTCTTTTCCACCTTCCCTCTTCCTTTTTTTCACTGGCCCTTGCACCCTCCACCCTGTGTGACAGATGAGGCAGAGATGAGAGGATGAGAGGGGAGATGTGTTGCACCTCACTTCTCTTTCTAATGTTTCTGGCTGCCAGGAAGCCATGTGGAAAACTAAAGACTATTAATGCCACAAACAAATCTCTCCCAAAACGGAAGCTCTTTTACATGTTTTAGTGTACGGGTGGGCTGAGGGCTTAATGACATGGAGAGAGGAGGATGATGGAGGGGAAGACTGGGTAGTGAGGATGGGGAGGTGGAGGAGAAGAGGAGGACGAGATGTGGATGGGTAAGGAGGAGAAATGGGAAGCTGGAGAAGGGTAAAAGGAGGAAAAGAGGAAGCTGATCACTGAGATGACCCAGGTTAGATAAAAATGCACATTTAGTTTTATTAGTTTTGTCTTCTTTGCTGGGAGACAAAGAAGACAACAGTTTTTTGTTGTAAAGTTTGTAATTGAAATAGTTGGGCCAAACAGTCTCAGCAATGAAATCTTTTCCATATTTTACCGTCAAGCCCTCTGCTAATTAATCTGAAGTGTTTTGT
>VOQK01023128.1:0-14735 GCA_015052645.1 Benitochromis conjunctus
TTAAGTAGAAGGACTGGGAAAACATGCCGAAGCCAAGCCAGCCGCGGGCGCCATTTTGGGTTCATTTTGCACTTAATCTAAGTCGTTTTAGATGAATAAGCTCCCTGTTGTATCCTGATATTGTGTATACGAATGTTAATATGCTGTTGGCAGTGAAGAATGACTGTTTACTGGTTCTGAAAAGTGATTTTGAGAATGTTAAAGCTAAAGCTAAGCCTGCCAGCATACACATGCTACTTTCATGCACTTGTGAGCTACTAAGCTAAATTGGTTTAAGACGAAGCACTGGGATGGTGGTTAAAAAAATCAGAATACATAGGTATTTGGGTTCAAAGTTAAATAAAAGTAAAAATGTATTAGAACATGTATTTCATATTGTTTGAATTGTCATTCCGAGAGAATAGCCGAGTAGATGATGTAAAGGTCGCTACACGTTACATTAGCATCAATGTTTGTTATTACCTGCTGAAGGTTAATAAGTGTTCTGTGAAATGTTGGAAGTGTAAATAAAGATATTGAAGAGAATGATGTGCACAAACAAAACCTGCTAATTAGAAATCAATCAAATAAAACATGTATTTCAGCTGATGCACGCTGCTGTTCTCTACAACAGCTTAGAACAAGCTCACATAACTCGACAGGTCCATATTTATTTATTACATTACATATTATTGTACTTTTCCTGTTTTGGCTTCTTCGCACGAGCCGTCCGTGCATTTTGGAAATGATTTTAAGATTAAGGCAGTGATGTGTCAGCATCTTCAAACTTTCTGATCTTTAACTCTGCACATTCCCACAGATCACCAGGACGTGAGCTGTAGTGAGAAACACATCAAAGCTGGTCATAACCACAGCAGCTCTGGTGGGGGCAGAGTGTGCCACTGCCCCCAGGGTGCACGCTCAGTGAGGGCCTCCTGCTGAGCCGCTGTTTGCTGAACCACAGACCTGTGCTGGATCCCAGGAGTGATGGAGGGACGAGGTTACGTTAGCTGGTGTGTTTGTGTACAGCTACAGGTGGTAAGTAGAAGGTGACACGCTGTTGCTTTGTAGCACGAAGCGCCGCTGGGGTCTGCCTGTGTGGCTCTGTCCACGTGTGCCAGCCTCCTCCTACAGCCCAGTGTTGTTAGGCTGCACCTGTCTGTGTGTGACCTGTCCAGGTGTACCTCAGCTCTCGCTCTACGACAGCTGGGATAGGCTCAAGAAAGAAAGTTGAGATGTCACTAATATCCAAACCGTTTGTTTAAAAAGTGATGGGCACACATCCAGAAACTCATTTTTGTCAGATTTGTCTTTTAAATATTAAACATTAAGAAACAACACAAACAAAAGGTTTTAAACGTTAACCCTTTACTAAATGATTGCTTCAGTTTTCTGACATGTGATGAGGTCAGTGACGTTCAGCCATGCATTCTCAGATAATTCATGTTTAAGTATGTGAACACTGGCCTCCCACTGAATGAGCCCAGTGCCGTTAAACTGCTCAGAGGGACAGCTGAAGGTACAAACACACTATTATCACCATGTTCCACAAAAACACTAAACATTTGCAGCTATAAAGGTCACAATGAAAACTTACAATCTGTTTTAATTAAGTCCTTATCAAGCTGTGCAATAACTTCACCCTGCAGTGTTGGAGTGTGTAAGCAAGAAAACAGCCACACAATTACCGAGCAGATAAGATTTGTTCCCCAGACGGCCAACAAACTGCACAATCATCCGGCTTCATATATTTATTTTTTTTAATCGTGTCGGGGTTTTTTCTTCCTTCCTTTGCTTTACTTTTCAGCTCTCGAGCACCTGAGGGAAATGTAATTGCACCCTCCTCTTGGCAATAATACAAGCATACCGGCTTTATGCATAATTCATGCTATCTAACATGGCTCGTTGGATTTTTAAATTAGAGGTCATCGCGTGTTTTGACTCTGTGGGAATAACCTGCTCCACACATGCACGTGTGTGTGCGTATACATCAGTGTATTTATATGTGCTGATGTGTGCATACCAGAGTGTGTGGATTTATATTTTAGTGTGTGTGCTGGTGGTTATCTCCCCGGTGGGATTAAAGTTTACCTTCTGCTGTGTAAAGATTGCACCTGGCAGCAGATGGCTCCGTGACCCGACTCCTGCCAGAGTTCAGCGTCACGATGTCGGGTCGTCATCCTGCTAATCTGAGCAGTCTGGCCAGGCCGACATTTAAATACTGGTGAAGAGAACATCTTCTTTAATGTACTTTAATTTGAAACTGTTTACTATTAATAAAATACAACTTGTTTGTGCTGCTTTCATGTAAATAACGTGGAGCTGGGTGTTTGTTGATTAGCTGCTGATGCAAAAGCAGAACTCAGACGTGACACGTCCATGAGCTTCAACCAAACAAACAACAAATATATATCATATACCAAACATTCAGTGTCAAATCTATATTTTAATGGAGCGTTGCAGTTCTTTCCCACCTTGGTCTGTGTGTCCCTGTCAGTCAGTGTCACTCTTTAAAACTGACCTGAGCATTGTGATGCCAGCAAACACACAAAACTTAGCATGAATGTTCCTCAGCCACTTCCTGCCTGCCTGACATGAATTCACACACACATCAGCGCAGTCGGTGAGTCCCTCGGCCCTGGATCTCGCTGTTCGTCCTGAAAAGCAAAACCACAGCAGTGAGCGTGTAGCACCGCAAGGTGCAGAGATAAAACACATGTACGCTCATCCACAGCGTCTCCGTGTCTCAGCTCACCTGGCGAGACAGCACATTTTGAAAATAAAGGTTCTGATCTCCTGCAGTAAGGAGTCTGCTGGATCTGAGGGGGCATTTTCTGCTGCCATTGTCATGGTGCTGGGTCGGCGACCCGGTATTCTGTATTTTCTTGTATTTTGTTATCCATTGTGTGTGTTTAGTTAGCTTTTGGTGGCTTAATTTAGGTTTCTGTTTATTAGATCCCCTTGTGTCTCCTTCCCCTATGTTTTAGTCTCCGTGCACTTCATGTGTTTCATGTCTGCCCTATGTTGTCAAGTTCATGTAGCCATGTCTGTCTCATTAGTTTCCTGTTTTATTTTGAAGAGGTCTCCTGTTTCTAGGGTTAATGTGTTTAGTTTTACTCTTCCTGTGTCGTCATTGTTTCATTGGTGTCAGCTGTTCCCCAGGTGTCTCCACTTTCCCTAATGTCCTCATGTGTGTATTTAAGTCCTCTGTTTTCTGTGTGTGTGAGGGTCAGGTCGTCTGTGTAACTTATCCTCCATGTCGCTTCGGGTTTCCAAGGTTTTCATGTTTTTGTTCAGGGCATGCTCATGTATCTAGTTCAAGTTTATATTTCAGTTTCTTTCATGCCTGCGCAAAATCATGTTCATAGTCATCATAGTCATTCCCAGTTTATTTTTTAGTTTAGCCTTTTACACAGTTCATGTTGTTTTGTTTTGCACTCTTTTCGTGAGCCCTAATAAAGGCTCGCTTTTTGTTTAAACCTGCAACTCCTTGCCTGCATCTGCTTCTGGGTCCTGCACACTACACTACGGCGCACCCTGCGTCGTGACACCCTGAAAAAGGCGTACGAACCCTGAGTAGTATAGTGATGAATTCAGCTTTTAAGTTAACAGCTTAGCTTTGTATCGTCGGCAAGTACCAGGTCTAGTTGGTCACAATGGTGGTCGAGATTATTCATTCTTAATTACAGCAAGTTATAGTTAAAAGAAAGTTCAAAAATAATTATCAGAAGAATGTACTGAAGGTGTCGCACGTAAAAGCGTTGTACTGCGTTACAGAACTATTACTGCGATCAATGCACAACATTAACACATAAACCAGTTTTTAAAGCACATGTGAACTGATTGATGTTCTGTGGAGCATATTTTGAACATCTTGTTACACTCCTGACCTCATTATTGGACAGCATGTTTTAAACAGTTGGGTCCAATAAGGTTTCTGGACACTGCCGTGTTTGTAGTTCTGCCTCTGTGCACCCCCACAGTTGATTTCAAAACAAACAACCAAGATGTGATTGAAGTGCAGACTTCCAGTTCCCACAAGTGCAGTAACAGCAACCAGAGAAAATAGTAACTTAAAACAAAAACGTAATAGATCAAAGAATAATGACTCGATCTCCTTTCAGTGATGCCTTTCTGGGAAAGGATGTGTCAAAGAGCTGCTCTAGATTTACACTAGATGGCGTCATAGTACAAACATAAGCATGACCCTCAGAATGACAATTTAGCCTGGTACACAATTTGTGATCATTTATTTATTGTTCTGGCACTTTGCTTTCAAGAGTTTGTATTTTTCTCACCACCTTTTGACATGATCACCTTTTAATTTGTTTCTCTCATTCGTGACAAAGAGACTGCACTGGAGGCAAACGAGACTGTGTAAATACATTCAGCAAGTTTTCTGCTGAAAACAAGTAAAAACCTTCAAAATAAGAGCTGTAACACTCACAAAGAGGAGCAGCACGTGAAGGTAACCAACATGAAGATAACAATAGGGCAACAAATGCAACTGAATATGAGCGTCTCTTGATTTTGCAGCCTTCCGTAAAGACGCTGACACACAGTTTATTGCTGTTTATCATGAGAGCACGGGTCAGAGATAAGATCCCTCCAGGCTAAACCCTTTAAATCTAAATACAAGCCCAAACCGATTGTCATATTTGCATGCCAAACACTGAGTAGCGCACAGGCCTAGCAGTCAGTATTTACATGAAAACAGGAATACTTATTTTCTGTTTATGTAAGAATATAAAAGGCAAGAACTGTGTGTTCATGTTCTCATTAAGTAATCGCTCCATTGTTGTCACTGAAGCTTTTGTCTGGCTGTTTATTTACATCAAAAAGCAAAATGACTGTTTTTTTGTTTTGCTATTAAAGCTGTCACTCCTCATGCTAACCACACCCCTGCACCAGTTCATTTGTGCTGAAAACGCTTCGGGCTCTTTAATTATTTTGGTATCAAGTGTGAAATTAGAGCCGTCATCGCGACAGGGGCCCATTTGATTTTAATTACACGTCTCTCTGAGACCGGGGCAATGAGCACACGGCTTTCCTGGATCCCATTTCACCTGATGAGGCAGACACGGGATCACTTTTCTGTTTTAAATATCTCGAGCTGTACATTTCAGCTAACAGCTGCAGCCGGCTATCAGCCAGTCAGCATTCACCTGTCTGACTCCCACATGATTTGTCCTTCTTATTTTTTTAAGGAAAGATGTGACCAGGAGTATTTTTGGAAACAGATCAGAGATAAAGGGCGGAAACGACCTCCAGATTATTTACCTGTGGCTAAAGGGATTATTTTCTCTCTTTCTTGCCAAACTGTGCACTTTGTGCAAGCTTTAATCTGTGTGAAGGCATTGTGGTTTGTAATTTCTCCATTCCCAACTGTAACATTAGAGGCTGTTCCTGTGTTTTTACACACTGCTCATTGATATGCGACACCTAAAGTTTGGGATTTTGAGACAGAAAAGTTTGTTTGGAAACAGATGGTGTGTGCACCATCTCTGAATCGTTTAAATGTGACAACTACAAGACACTTAATGGAGTTTCAGCTGACAAAGAGGCGTAAACTTCTATCAACAACAACAACAAAAGAAACAGCGGTTTTACAGTATTGCACAATCTCCTGTTTGGGGCTAATAATCGACTTTATCTCAGTGTAACTTGTTAATTCAGATGACAGAGGTACACGTGTTGTGAAAGTAAAATGTTCAACCACTTTGCCACCTTCATATTTTCAAAATGAATGTTGGGCATGAAATAAAATGAAACCATCAATGATTAAGCCAAATTAGACTCGATGAAGCCTAAATAAAACGAGCTTCATGTAAAAGCTCACTTTGGGCACTTTGAATTGGGGATACTCCCTAAAAATGAGCACAGAAAACACAAATGAGGTTTACACAATTTATTTTTTTACTTAGTATTGTTTTTTTTTATTGCAAACTTTATTTAAAGTGTTTGGGAAAACACATTGTGTTTTGCTGGTAATAGATATTGTGTTTTGCTGGTAATAGATATTGTGTTTCATTGTGGGCTACAGAGGTGATTAATCCAAATATCAATAGTATCGATACCAACCTTGGCACTGGTATCAGATCCATACCAGCGATAGGATCGATACTTTGTTTCCATCCTTTATGTTCAGTATGTTACCCACTGAATTGTGTTAAACAATTTTTTTAAATAAAAAAAATTAAAACGGTAATTAAAATATGTTCTAAATTTAGCAAATTAATGTTGATTCATCTCGTAAACTACCTTTAAAGGTTATAAATATCGGTATCAGCATTGGTATCAGCATACTGACAATATATTTACTTGTTATTGGCCACTGGGTTCATTTTTCCTCTAAGGAAGAAAGCTAGACCAACAGAATTAAAAATATAATCCAATATTTTTATCTGGCAAAATGAATTTAGATAGTTAGGCAGATTAAATAAGTTTTTTCCGTTGTAGTTTGATTATAAACAGCCTCACTGTGCCCTTACGCAAGTGGCTGTTTCTACTCTACGCTACATTTTATTTTTTTCATTTATTCCACATTTTAAACCCCTATAATAGGCCCACATTAAAGCACACCTTTCCCCCTGCTCTTTCTGCGCCGCTACTTCTGAGTACTCTGACGTGTGTTGACACTGCTACGTTTACTTTAATTCACCTGCTACTGTCCATCTGTTAAATACCGCAGGGAGACCAAATGCAAAGTGTGCCTGAAGTTTGCATCATCTGCTCTAACGTCCCCAGCTTTCTGCCCCACTCCCACTTTATAGCCCTGCACTTACTCTGCCGCGGGGGTTGGGGGCGTCCGGGAGGAAGAGGAGGGGAGGTTGGGGTGATGTGGGGGAGGCTGGCCCCTGCTGATTCAGAGGTTAGGAATTTGCATCTGATTGCTGTTTGTCAACCAATGATGTGAGTGTGCAGACCGGAGTCTCTCCACGCCTCTCTCTCTCTCTCTGTCTCCGTGTCTGTCTAGCGTCACGCAAATTCTAAAAAACACAATTACATGCGCGAGCCGAACGAGTGGGTATCATGCAGTCACATGAAGCCACTTCATTTCTAGTCGATATACGCGCTTATCACCTCTCCTCGACCTCGTTCCGGGGCTTTTTCCTCTGCGCCTAACCACCGGTGAGAGAGACAGAGCAGTCGGGATTCAGAGTCGGAGAAAACAGGGAATGTTTCTTCCGGTTCTGAGGAGTGAGAACACCGAACGGAAGCCGACGTGGTAAGTTTATTTTTTCAGTCTCGCTCACTTTTTTTGTGCTGCCCTTTAAACTCCGTCCACTTTTCCGTGGCTTCCTCCTTGTGTTTGTCTCGTCACTTATTAAAGGACGCCGCTTTTTTAATCGATACGCTTTCAAATGTCTGATTAATTGCCTATTGCAAAGGTAGCGGATGGACCCAAGGACCGTGTGTTACAACGGTTAGATATTAACCTACGCTGATTGGAAGGGCACTATTTTTGTGAACTAATCCCCCAACACCCCTCAAAAAATAATAATAAAAATAAATACATAACATATTATGAAGGATGAAAATGGAAAAAGTTGTCATTTTAATAACTAGCAGAGTTCGTCTTTAGTGTTACCTGGTAGCCGTGTCACCAGTAATAAGAAGGGCTAACAGTCGATTTCTGACCGTGACGTTGTCACCTCGACACCGTCCCAAATGTAAAGCCGTACGTTCACACTGCAGGAGGATTAGTCGCACTACACACCGGCTTCGCTACGTGCCAGTTACAGGCACAGCACTTTTTTCATGCTATTAAAGGTTGGCGGCTAAAAGTGCAAATTAAAGTGTCTTTTTTAAATAAACGTATATACATTTTGAACCACGTCTGACGTAGAACTCGAACCCACTGTTTTACACCGCCACTGTATAATTGTGTAACATAAGTAGTGCCCTTTAAGTTAGATATAAAAGCCAGCGCATGTGACTGCAAGTACAGCTGGGGCCTTCACTGGAGGTTTGGCTGCCATGTTCTGAATTAGCTGGGAGGGGACGGGGGGGGTCACCGGAGACCAAAAGGTGGCTTTATGGACTACTTTGAAGCAGGTTTTTAAGATTGCTTCATGCCACTCACTAATGTAAGAGCAGGCCGCCCGGAGGCCTGTGCTAAGAAGCTAGGTAACATATGCAGCTCCATAAGGCTCTAACCCACAGTCACGCGACAGTGGACGTAAAGCCGGGCTCTCCTAATCTAGCTCTCAGTCCTTTCACATAAAAGGGGCGGAGCTGGCACCAGATGACCAATAGCAGCCATGGACCGGGCTGCATTTTTCCTACATAGAAGGAAACCAAACCAACGTAATTTAGCGGAATTTAAGATATAGCACAGAGCAAAAAGCATTAGTTTTTCCAGTTAAAGTGGAAAAGAAGAGATGAATGCCGGCTGTGTGAATAAGCCTTTCAGTATCAATGCCAGCTTTAAAAAAAATAATATGTGACTATACCTTTAATCACAATAATTCGGGCTAAAGAAGTATTGGTAGTAAAGGGAGCAAACAGATGAACAAATAAAGACCTATCAAAAAGTAAGTAGACTTTGCAAGTCTTATCAGCCAGTAGCCTACAGGCTTAAGTGCTCCCTCTCTCTGGATTCTGTTTATATAAAGGCCTCTAGGACAATGTGATGGCTGTGAAGTTGCCTGCACTAAAAACAAGAATGAATGAAGCCTGTCATTAAGGAAGTTCTGCTCGTTCAGGGGTGACACGCTTTTCAAAGACTTACACACGTTTGTCAGTTACAGCACAAACTGTTTGCTGGGTAAGATTAGTAAGTTAAAGACCTTAATTACACTGAAAAAAACGTGTTAAACCTGAAATTACTTCAGAAAACTTCAAATCTTTCTTGGGAGTATGGACTACTCGTCCAGATGCTGATGTAAAAAAAAAACAAAAAAACGTAGATGTACTTAAAGATGTGAAAAAACTCCACGCGAGATCGTCTGAATGAGATGAGAAATACAGCTATAGTTGGAGGGTTGTTTCAGTTTCTTACACACAAAAATAAAATCCCGTAAGCTTCTGACATTTCTGTGTAAGTGCAACTCTGATGCAGCAAGATAAGATCAAGTCCAGTCAAAAACATTCCAGAGAAAAGTTGCATCACAGCAGTGGTATGGACGCTATGTGCCGTCTTGAGTGCTACAGCGTGGTAGTGGGAAAGTCCACAGTATGAGCCTGGCAGGCTGTTTTCAGGTGACATCTGCAGTTGTGAAAAGGGGGACGGTAAACGTTTCATCCAAAAAAGAGTCGAGAGGCCCTCAAACTGTATTTCTCTCATAATAGTCTGCTTTGTCTCGCAAGGAAACTCACAGCCACAACCAAAACTGACTAACATTTGGTTTGTGGTTAGTGTTAAAGTTTCTCCCCAAGTAAAGGGGACAGTGGAGTACAGGCACAGGAAATGCCCCGTAGAGTACGTTTGTCTGGATGACCTTAAACATTTATGTCTCGAAAAAACAGTCGAGTCTGGTTTCACTGTCTTATCTAAGTGTGGTTTTAGAAGCTTTTCCCTTCCATCAGGATGAATACTTCTTTGTAAAAAGTAAGAAAGCGAATGTCTTTGTGCTATTAATCAAAGCATTAGATTCAGATTCATAATTCTGTTGCAAAAATGCAACAAAGTGGTCCATTGTGTAGTTTGAGGTTACAGGGAACGGTTTTGAAATGTTCTTTGTGTGGTCATCGATTTTGCAAAGGTTTTCAGCACGCACACAAATTGATGAGGATGGGTGATTTTGAAACCCAAAAAGTTGAACCAGAAATCCAAACGAGAGAAGAGAAGACCACGCCGGAAAGGCCTGCCACATGTGCCGAGAGCCGTCCCGCATCTGAGTGGGCGTAATTACTTCTTAAGTTGTTGCTGACAGACACAAAGAAAGTGTGAGCTGCTGAGTCGCACAACTTGGCATCATCTTAACAGAGATTTTCAGGCCCTGACCATGGCACCCACGCCCCACCATTCTTCAATCACCTTAGAAAAACTGCACCACTAATCTGTTTGGTCCGCTCTCCGTATGGTATCCTCTTTGACCAGCAGCATAGGGAAACACTGCAGAAGCAAGCTGGGTGGGGGTGGATATATGGGGGGGCTTTAATTTTACATTGTGATTGGCTCATTGTGGATTAGAAATGAAATGACTGGCGTGCAGGCTCAGGTCTTAAAAAGGCCTCGTCTCTTTTGCTTAATGCAGCACGGAGCTGACGGGTGCACTCCTTTTTATGAAATACACACTTTATTTGAAGAGCTGACTTCTGTGGATAAGTCTGTCATTGTGTTCAAACAAAGAGAGACCAGTGTTTACAACTGGTCGTGTGACTTCACATACTGCTGCATTTTTGATTATCAAACTCATCCGGATTAAACGTTGGATTATGTTTCTAGAGTAATCCAGCTGATCAAACCACCTCTGCATTACAGGCATGTGTAGATGATGTAAACTTTGGAGATTCTTGGAGAATCTAATGTGATTCTCACTCATTGCTTTTTCCTTTTTTTTGTTTTATCTAGCTAGAGGTTACTTTTATTATGGTAGGCGATTAAGCCTGGTATCATTTAGATACCAGTGCTGCTGACACATGTATTGTGGCTTGGCCGATGGCCACTGTCTTCTCATTGCATTGGCTTCTACTGATATGCCTGCTTTCTGTTGCTGGTATCATTTGTTCTTGGTTCCCCGGAGTGTGTTTCTGTGTTTTCCTTCTCCTGCTGTTTCATGCAGTCCCTTCTGGCCTCTTCTCTAATCTGGTGTTTGGGATTATCTGTATTAAAACCATCTTGGGTTCATGTAACACCTTATATATTAGTCATGCGTGTTCCGTGTAGAGCCAGACTTCTGCTTTTCTTTTAATTTACTTTATTTCTTCTTTTTGTCTTAAGGAGATGGTGGTGCTGGTAGGTTCACACCTCAGTGTTTCTCAGCTTGCCAAATGCACATATCAGCATGAGGCGGTGTCACGTTGCCATTTACAAGCAAAAATCCACATAGCTTCCTGTCGTCAGTGGTGCCTGATCTCAGCCCAAGTGTATTTGAAGATCATTTGGAAGTAGTAAGTGTCACATGCAAATAGCTTGTTCAGTTTGCCTCCGAGCATCACGGCTGAGTGAACGGCAGACACTGGCAGTTGGCCACTAAACTGGTTAGTGGCTGCGAGTTAATGACAGGAAGACATGCTCAGACAGGACAGACGGGTCTACTTGTTTTCTTATCAAACTATAAACCTTTTACTGTGTTGAGGGCTATTTTCTTGCTTTAATTTGTCACCCTTCCTGCAACTCCCAAGGGGTGTGGGCTTTGGCTCGAGGACTGCACTGACTACTTGAATGCTTCTGTATCAGCAGAGATTGTATTACTGTGAATGTTGAGTGCTGTCTGCACACCACAAGCCTTCCTGCCATTAAAGTAGTGGGAGGCAACGCGGCTTGGCTGCCTTTCAGCTGTTTTTGTGCCAAAAGCTGCTTTTCTGAAGGCACTGTTCAACACGTGGGGCTTTAACTGTAGCCAAAAAATGCAGGGGGAAAAAAACATACAAGTCACTTCATTACGTGGGCTGAAGTCATGAGGGAATCCCAGCAGGCCTGACAGTGACGTAGATGAAAGGAAAGGACTAAGGTTTGGGGATGGCCCGCAGGTCCTGAACCTGCATTTGTGAATGCAGTGGGTTCAGTGCCAGACGTTTGCCCTGTGCTCATCTGCCCGGATACCAGCCCACAGCTGCAACATGCTGACACGTCCATCAGACCAGAAGCATTTCTGTTACCTTTAGCATTACGTGTGTGTCACCTGGCACTAACAACCCACCCAAGTAATCAAAAACTAATTTAATCAGATCTAAATCCTTTGCTAGCAGATAAAGCTGCCAGTATTTATTAGGCAGAGACATTTAATCCGCATCTAACACAGAACTGACCACCAGCAGTGTTTTTTTCTTCTTTTTCTGTGTGCATAGAAGTCTTTATCTTAGGTTTCCAATCATCCATCAACCATGCACAGACAAAAGGATGGATTGTAAAAGATCACAATGCAGTGACGTGACTGCGTAGTCTCCATATAAACCGACAAGTTAATCCAGTTTTCATGCCATTCAATGAAAAATGCACCCCCCCCCCCAACTCTACCTTTCCCATGCTAGACGAAGCACCGTCATATCATCACTCTGGAGTCACAATGGCAGTGCACTGAAACCTGCGAGCTGCAACATGCAGGCTTTCTCCTGAGCTTCTGTTTTTCATGGCAAAGTAAGTTCTGACTTGGTAGCTGGCTTTATAGTAAGCACTTCACTGAATGGCTTACTTCTGGAGGTACTAAAGTAGTACAAGTGGCTTGATTAAATGTGCTAATGATATATTTTTTTAAAGTCTGGGTTTTTTTCTCTTTTTCTTTTTACCATAAAAGGAATGGCTACAGAGTGAAGTAGTGAAAGCTTTAGCAGAAATGAACATGGATCAGTGGACACAGTAACGGCTGCCTAAAATGAAAACACTGATCTGTTGATATGACTTGTTTGTTCACTTTCTCTGAAAGTTGTTTCAGAAAACTGTTTCTTTTTTTTTTTTTTTTTTTTTTTTTTTTTTGTTTTTTTTTTTTCTTTTCTTTTTCTTTTTCAGCAGACAGTTACTGAGCTCTGCGTGCATTCCTTCATGTCTTCTGCATACTGGGTAGGAACAACGCTGTCCACAGTTGGGTCCTGACAGAACAAGGCAAGACAAAAAGGCCCTTGTGCTAGTACACATGTTAGAGAGGGCATGCCGGTGTGTCAATCCAAAGCAATTTTGAAAGTTTATCTCTAAACAGAACGTGACCACCGTAGACGGCTGAAGTTCAGAGCTATTTGGATCAAGATAGCTGAAGAATCTAGAACCGTAATGCTTTAAAAGATTGACCCAACCCCTCCCCCCCAGATACAGCAGTGAGGTTGCGTTGGGGGGGGGAATGGGGACCTGTTGAAATGGACTAATAACGTCTTATACAGGTCATTTTTTGGCTTGCCAAGGAGTTGACTGTACGTTTAGATGAAAGGGTTTAATTGGAAATGATAACCTGATGACAGAGGGCATCTGTCAGCCCACAAGCCCTGGCTGTCTGTCTGCCAGTACTGCAACAATATCCACAGGGAGATTGGCAGATAGAAGCTGCTGTCAACGCCCTTAACTCAGGGTTGTTCCAGCACTAAACCTGCACTTGTGTCTGTTTCAGCAAGGGTACCTTTTACTGTTGCTGGCTCTGTCTCACAGCTAACCCTGAGCGGATGGAGACAAACACATTTTCTAATTTACATGCTAAGGATAAAGCCATAAGTGAGATGTGCATCAAAGAAAGCAGACCACAAATGCTTTCAAACCATCAGAGTAGTTCAACAAGATCCGGGACATCAAAGTCATTTAAATATTTTTCATTCTTGGGGCCACAAAATGTAGGATGATATGACAGACACACAAAAGGCCCACAGTTTCCTCTTGGCCCCTGCAGTAGTGTTGACATGAGTAGAAATTAAGTTATCACCCTTTTTTAAAGTCCAGACGGCTGTCAGACAAGGCCCAATGGCACGGAAGCTGATTCGATGGTTCCAACAGCATGGCTACTTTACAGGGAGAGCTCTGTGTCACATATCCATTTCCAAGAATACTGCACAGAGTATACCACACGTGTCTGAGGAAGGATTCGAATGTACTTCCTGCAGGGGCATGCATTTCCATTTTTAGATGGTTTATCAGTCACTAATACTGCGTGTGTGATCATACTGTGCTTTTGTGTATTGTTTTTACATTTACACGCTTCCTGGTCCTCTATGCAGTATTTGACCTCATGCCTGACCTCAACTTCCAAACCACACACACTCTACTATTTAACCAAGCGTATCACAATAGTCTTTATCCTTCTCAGACAACAGACGGTAAGATTAGACTAACTAACAGTTCAGTTAGTTCAGAAGAATGGTGATTCTACGGTGGCCCTGAGAGGCCAAACGGACTGCAACTTCAGAAAACACCTGCAAAAATAAAAACGCTGCAAAAGCACACAAAACACAACGGAAATGTTTCTGGGGAGACAATAACCCGATGGACCAGTTGCACGAACCAAAACATGCTAACCATTGCGCTGGGACTGGGAGACACTTCAAAGAAGTGGAGGAGAGGTAAATGTGTTGTAATCTCATACAAAGATAATTCTAACAAGAATCATGAGATTACAACACATTTACCTCTCCTCCACTTCTTTGCGCTGGGACTGGGAGACACTTCAATGGTTAGCATGTCTTGGTTCGTGCAACTGGTCCATCGGGTTATTGTCTCCCCAGAAACATTTCCGTTGTCGTTTTTCCTATTTCCATTGTGTTTTGTGTGCTTTTGCAGCGTTTTTCTTTTTGCAGGTGTTTTCTGAAGTTGCAGTCCGTTTGGCCTCTCAGGGCCACCGTAGAATGGGCCAAAAAGAGAAAATATTCAGTGAGCGGCAGTTTATTGGGTGAAAATCCCTTGTTGATGTCAGAGGTCGGAGGAGAATGGCCCGACTGCTTTGACCTGATGGAGAGCAACTCAAATATCTCAAATTAGTAGCTCAAATCATGTCAAACTGATTTTTTGAAAATGACGGTGAGTTCACTGTGCTCACATGGCCTCCACAGTCAACAGATCTCCATCCAACAGAGCACCTTTGGGATGTGGTAGAATGGGAGATTCACTTCATTGATGTGCAGAGTGTTTATGACTGAAAAATGAGGATTATTGGGCAGCTATGATGAATTGTCAC
>VOQK01023135.1:22661-35527 GCA_015052645.1 Benitochromis conjunctus
ACAGTTAAATTAATGTGCAACATGTGCAAGTGGGAGGGGGTGAACCCCAGCAGGTCACATGATTTTATTCACAGGAAATGTTCCCTTGAATGAAAATGGATTAAAAAAAAAGTACAGTATTTGCTGATTATTTAAAAAACACCAGAATGACAGAGCCCATTTGATAATTATAGTTAATTACATTACATTTTTAAATGGAAAATGCATTAATTGTGGTTTGAATGTGTACTTTTTGTGTCACATGCACTATTATGAATAAATAAATAAAGTTTGTATTTCAGTTTCACACACTTTTAGGCTACGTCCACACGTACCCAGGTATTTTTGAAAACTGAGATTTTCCATTTTTGTTTAAAAAAAATCCTGTCCACACGTGCAGTTTTGAAAAATATCTCCGTCCACATGTAAACGCCAAAAACAAAGGAAAACACTGTCAGGAACATGCCAAAGCAAAAGGTGGCGATATAATCCTAACCATGTAGAAATGTTGGCCAATCAGAAGTCTAGAAGCCTGGGTGGGAAATAGTAAACAGAGATGCCACATAGAAGCAGAAAATGAAAAATGGAAGGGACAGTAACTGTGTATGTGTATGTAAGCCTGTAAACACTGCAGATAGTAAAATTAAAAGTAACATTATTTTGTCTAAGTCCGCCATTGTAGCAATTCACATCATCGAAACAAAATAACGTGGAGAACAGTGTGATGTCAAAAAAAGGTGCACACCTTTGACGTTGCGTTTTTTTCCGTTTTCCCCGTCCACACGTAAACGCAAAAACTGAGTTTTCGAAAATATTTTTCGAGATTTTAAAAATCTCAGTTTTCAGTGATTGAAAACGCCGTTTACGTGTGGACGGAAGGTGCAAACGCATAAAAAAAATCTGTTTTCAAAAATACCCGGGTACGTGTGGACGTAGCCTTAATAACATGAAAAGTCCTGAAGTCGGTCTGTAATTATCATATCCTCACATTAACACAAGCTTCTTCTTCAACTTAAAGCACTTTTTCCGTTTCTTAATCAGAACATTCTGCAGAAGTAAAACATTGACTCCAGGCAGCAAAACATGAAGGTTTCTGTAGATTATCTACAGGGGTTCAAGTGGGAGGTGAGGGAACCCATAGGATCAAGTGTTGTGGTGCAGAATAGCCTAGAAGTAGTCACAAAAACTATCACGCCTGGCTTCCAGCCATTAGCCACTAAAGCAAATATTAAAGGAAGACTTCGGCGAGTGAAGCTAATCAGCATCATGAGCTTCATTGTAAACTGATGTGTGCTACCCTTGGTGTAACCTAACACTGACCATGAACACCATGTCTGCTCCGCACCAGTCCAACATAGTGCATACAGTAAATAAAAAAAAAACTTTATTTACATCTGAACCATGAACGCATTATTATGACGTACCTCCGTGATGTCTACTGAAAGCAACACCAGGCTGTGGTACGCAAAAAATAAACTCAGCTGATAAACTGAGAGTGAACTGATAAACGAGAATGAACTTTTATGCAGATGATACTGTCTTGTTCGCATATGACTCTTCTGTGCATTCATGCATGTGCTGAATTAAAACAGTTCTTTGGTATAATCTGTGTCTTGTTTTGAGTGATTGCTGCTGAGTGAATGTTGTCTGAAATTCATTTAGTGTTTAGCTGCAGGACAAAGGCACTCATAAAACATTTACCGTATATCTTTCATCATCATTAGTAGCCTGTCTCTTTCTAATAAACGCCGGTTTGAAAACATGCCACGACAAATAGACGCCGGTCTCCAATAGTAGCTGGGCGACCTTCGACCCGGAAGTCCCTCCGCGCTCCCGCGTCTCATCACTTGGCCAGCTGTTTCCAATCAGCCGTCATCTACGACCAGCGGCATTTAAGCTGGATGCGCGGCAACCGTTGAAGTGGGATTATTACACTGAACTGGAACTGTCGGCTAGCGAACCTGCTAACTGTGATTTTCTGGTCTTTTACGTCCTCTCCTGGAGAGTCGGGCGGAGAGAAGTTTTGGGGAGCACCACTCGTGCACTGGACTACCACAGACACTCGGGAGCAAAGGAGGAGCACAATTAGGAACGGCATTATTTGTGACCTGTTGGAATACGTTTTGGAGCACTGTAAGTAAACGCACTGTCTTTTCACCTCAGTCTAAAAATCGCGCCTGGGTCCTCTTTCCCTCTCACTTCCGCGACAATTCCGTCTGAAAAGGGAATAACCGCCAGTCTCTTTTAAATGCCGGGCCGGCCGGATAATTTTTTGAATAACCGCCCGGGCTACTTAATGGTAGATATACGGTATACAGTATTAATGTAGTTTTGTTGTTGTTGTAAGCCAAATAATATAAATGTATCAATTAACTTTCAATAATGTGTACTCGGTGATGAATTAAGAGATTCAGAAACTCATCATCTGGACACAAACCACTGAGATGTACCTACCACACCAAGTCACGAGCTTAGATTTGTTGACCTGTCTTATGTACCTGTCCTTTATTTAGGCACATTATGTATATTCCAGTATATTCCACATAAAATAGCTTACAATATCATGAGCGTGGGAATCATTTTTGGTCATTATTATCTTTGTTTTAATTCATCATAGGTGCCACATACTGTTGGTTTGGAATACATCTGGTTTTGAAACAACTCCCATCTAAAACTGAGACATTAATGCCCAAGAGATAAATGCAGTGAAATGTGAAATAGTTATTTCCATTGTTGTTCTACCCGATGATTCTGAATGAGGCAAATTACTCAAAATCTCAGGACTCACCAGCTGCCTGACGTGCCTCATGTAAATGTCTTTAAATCTGTTTTTTATCCATTTTTCCAAACATGTTTATCTGCAGTTAATTTTAAACAGCAGACACAAACCAACAATAATAAACATCAAATATCACATCTGTACAGCAGCAAGACGGGAAAAAAGGAAATACTAGATCCTGTTACAAGAGTCAGTGTCAAAATGTCCTCCAGTTACAAACAACACGACAACTAATATTTGAATTCCCAGATAATTTTCATCAATATTTCTGCTACTTTACATCCTTTGAAAGCGAATGTACATTTGATGAAAATTGCATTAATCCCAGCACACATAAATGAATCTTTTCTCTTCCAAATGACTCAGATTTACAATAAATAGTTCCCAGCAGCAAGACCCAAAAGTCACTGTTACTCAATGAAAGAAAATGTATTCTGTGGCAGACTACGGGAGGGGAAGGTGTCGAATCAGGATGCTTTAAATGTCTTTAACCTTTCAAACATAGAAATGTGACTTGTTGAATCAAACACACACACACGATCCGACAGTAAAGCTGCAGTTCGGTCACACGACGGCAGCGATGGCTCATCATCACACCGCTAATCTGATCCGATCCCCAAAGAGCAAGCGATGCTGAGAAAGAATAGAGTTAAAGAGAGGGAGTGTGGGGAGACTATAGAGAGGGGATTAAAGGCATGTAGGGGTGAGAATAGAGGGTGAGGGGGGCGAATCGGGTTTTAAATACACAGAATGAGAACGAAATTAGATGTCTGGGAAAGTTTGGAAAGATTCAACAAAAAAAAGATGCAATGAATGAGAAAAAAAAATAAACTGAAGATGCTGTAAAATGTGCTCAGGTGAAGCAACGTCCACAGAGACACAGGTTAGTTCAGCATGTTTAATTTATTTTTTACAAGTAGGTGAAGAAGTAAACAAAGAAAAGCAGAAAAACAACATAAAGGACAGAAGGAGGGAGAAATAGGAGAGAAAGTCTTGCCAGGATTTGAGTTAATCCTCTCAAACTCTTTAGATCCATGGATCCCAGCGTGGGGGTCAGGACCCCCCTGAAGGTCCCACAATAATCCGAGGGGTCAAATGATGATTAAAAATGAGAAAAACCCCAAACCAAAGTGACAGGTTCAAGTTTTGAAAGCAGCTATCAACATACTAGAAAGCAGGCAGGACCCTTTTTGTTTATTAGCTGACCCCAAGTTGGGTCGTAACCCTTTGGTTGAGAAACTGTGAGAAGCTGAATGCCTGGTAATTAAAAATTACATTTAAAGCCTTAAATGTTTTCCTTGAATTAGAAACTGTTTTGTGAACTTTAAGAACTTATAGAAAGCATCTACAACAAACTGGTTTGTAGTAACAATGTATGAATGAAACATTGATTTATAATGAAGTTAAGCTCTGAGTGTGTTACTGTTGCCAGGAAGAGGAAGGCAGACAGATGGAGGAGAAGGTTTGGCGGGTAAAGACAGAGATGTGTCACTCAGGAGATTCATCAGGTGCTTTCCTGCAGAGCTGATCTGCCTTTTTTCTCCCTCTCTGTACCATAACTACTGTAGTTTCTCTCAGTGTTTCCAGGCCTCTCTCATTTCTCAGTTCACACATCCTCTGACTGTATCCTTGCCTCCTCTCTTCACATGTTTGTTCCTCCTGCAAATCTGACAGTAGGACGAGCCACAAGAAGAGAGGAGATGAGGCAACAGGCATTTTAACCAACTGAGACCTCCTCACCTAATTTCAAAGTGATATCAGTTAAACATGTGCGCCTCTGATAAGTCCAGAAGAGGACTTAAGCTTAGAGCTGACCTCACTCAGAAGCAGCAGACCTTTCCTGCAAACAGGACTGTTTTAGCAAAACGTGCTAAATGGAGGTTGACATCAGAGCGCTACTCAGCTTCACAACAAAGACTCGATAAGCAGGAATCCGAAGACGGCGGTTGAGCTTTGTGCTTTCTACTTTTAAAAGGATTCAAAATGAACAAAGGAGAGAAACAGAACTTCTGAAAGTAGACTGAAGGGAACTCTGAGCCGTGGGGGGCTCCCTCGGCGGCGGCTCGGCTCTGAAGCTCCGCCTTTTGTTTGCCATTTGTTTACCTTTGGCCGGCCGAGGTGTGGAGGAGAGGACAATGAGCTGGTAGATCAACAGCTCGGCCTGAATGAGGCGGCGCTCCTTTATCTGATGCCCCCTGAACGCAGCGCACCTCAGAGGGCCGGTGATTAAGAGCCCAACAGGCCACCTCAGGCTCCAAGGCACAAAGGAAGCCGCTCCACTTATCCAATAAAAAAAAGTGTCCCACACAATGAGTGCAGGCGGCGTCCTGCTGACATCACACTCCAGTGATCAGTGGAAGGACGGAGGATAAAGAGGGAGCACTCGAACCGACAGACTCTCCTCCTTTCAGGCCGAGGAGGGTGGGGGGTCAGCTTGTTAACTCCTCACTGAGGATACTGAGAAGCTTCAAGTGTGTCGAAGCTTTTTACCTGGCTGTTAGAGGAGTCAGAGCAGTTTACAGACCGAGGAGGAGGAGATGCACGCATGTATCTAACATGTTAGCTCATTTAAATCGTCAATTTAACAATCACTCCCACCATGAACGTGCATCTTAATGGCATCGTTACTGTCCCAATAAGAGGAAGAAGAATTTTAGGGAAGCATTAAAGAGAAGAAGAGGCACAGGAGGGAAAGAAGGGGTCATGAGCACAAACTGTATATAAAAGATGCACATAGCCATCCATTGGGTTGTGAAGCTTTAATCGTGACGTTGGCTTCCTCTGAAATGCCTTTTATAGGGCAGAAGTGACCATGTTTGGACAAAAAGGTGGAGTGCAAAGTTTAAAATACCTGCTAATTAGTAACATCCAAAGAAAATTCTACAATTCACAGCACAGAAACAAGAAATCCATCCATCTGTTCACCTGAGTCCTGTACTACCAGGACAGTTTTTCCTCGTCAGTCAGGCTAAGTGCTTGCATAAAGGATGGTATCCTCTCTATAACTCAAGCCTTTATTTCTAAATCTAGCTACAAGTGCGTTAATGTGAAACACAATCAATCACAAATGTGGATGGGGTCGAAGTTTTACAAAGGAAACTAAAATCCAAAGAGCTTAAACATTTAAAATGCTTTTGCTGAAGCAGGTGCGATGCTTTCAGTGTTCGGGTTTATGACAGGAAAAGAGGCTTTCAGAGAATGTGACCTTCTGTGGTCAGGAAGAAACGATTGGCAATGAAGCAACCAGAGACCGTGACACGTCAGTGAAATTTAGCAACCTGCAGTGCTGGCAAGCCAAGTAACTGTTGGCAACATGAAAAATTCAAACAGGTAAGTCATCTTCAGTGGCAAGCTGGCCAATCAGGACATTCCCTGGTGGCTTCAGGGTCATTTTGGATTATCACGAATTTGAGCAGCAATGTTATAAAAGCAGGGATGAGCAGAAAGACGCTCATGCTCTCTGATAGACTCTGAGCTCTCACCACAGTGTCCCCAACACCTTCAGCTCAGGCTGGGGTTATACTTCCCAGTGCAGATGTCCATGTGCCTGCCTGTTTTTGTGTATAATCAAGGCCTTAGAGCTACACCCGCTGGTGTGGGGTGATCAGACTAACTGAGACTAACTAACTTTAAGGCACGGTGCGCACATTCAACTACACCCAAGATGCTACATCCCTTTGTTGGGTTTGCTTGAGTTTGTCCTCCTAAACACCCTGCATCTCCCCATGCTCACACACCCACATTTACACCATTGCTATTACACACAAACACGTTATAGTTTCTGTTTTAAATTAAAATTTACACAATAAATGCTCAAATTTACGCTGCTGTGTCTTCTTCTATCTTTCTCACAGCCTGTGGGAAAAAATTCTGAACATTTTTAACCACGTAGGGAAAATCAGTAGAGAATTTAACTATTCACATACAATAATTCAGAGAAAAGAGAATGAAAAGTTATCATCAACAAGTTAAAAATTCAGAAAAATGGTAGATACATAACTGTTTTACATGTTAATCTGTACTTTTAGAAATGATAAGAAACATAACAAAGTAAAACAATGAACGATCACATGCCGGCAGCCCTAAGAAACATACGGTGTTAATGTGATTTGCGGAGTTCAGTTTGAAACAACCAGACTAAATTTTTTCTTTGGCTCAACAAAACCTGAAGCCCCAGTCAGAGATAACGAGTATCACAATGGTGGTTATTAACTTCTTGTTAACCCGAGCTCTCTGCTTCAGGCTCTCTGCACACTCACATAAACGAGGGTGTTTCACGATCCCTACGAGTGCCACCTACTCCAATCAGAGACGCAGTCAGACGATGATGATGATGTTCCAAGTAATTCCTAGTTCCCACTTTATTTTCTAGTGTCATAGTTTGAGTTTTCTTCTTTCTAGTTTTGAGTTTTGTTTTGTATCTGTAGTAGTAATTTCCATTAAATTTCCCGTGTGTGAGTCCTGCATTTGGGTCCTGCCTGCCACACAGCAAACCATGACACAGACAAATCAGAGAATTTAAGGGTTGTTTGAAGAAAACAGGAAACAAATTTGGGAATAAAGTTGCTCCAAATAAACAAAGTTTCTTAATTACGCTCATCAGTGATTTTCAGAGTCTTTAAAAACTTTTAGACCCTCGTGCCATTTGCACACTGAGGCTGAGGGATCTTCCAGGAGGACTGAGGAGGAGGAGTTTTCCAGCGAATGAGGCAGCAGTGTCATGCCTGTTAATCTCCAGAGCAGGTTAGGTAAACCTGGGAGACTGGGCTGAACTGAAGTTACTTCAGTAACCACTCTCATCCTCACAGCACTGACGATGATGATGATGATGATGATGATGTGAACTGAGGTGAAGTTCAGAGGAGGATGAAGACCTAAAGGCGTGTCCTGGTCTTCTTGTCCTGGGTGTAATCCTGAATTGGTGGGGGAGGCTCTGCCAGCTGCATGGCAAAATCAAAGCCCCTCCCCTTCCTGCTCAGTGCCACAAAGGATGAAAGAGCCTAGTCCCGCTGGGTGGCACCGGCTCCAGGTGACCACAGCAACCTGACCAGCTCACTGAGCTGCTCCCTAATGTGTAAAACCATCTCCCGTCGTTGTATAGAGCCCATTTAAAGTGCGGGGGTGGGAGGATTGGAGGGCGGGGGGCTCTTTCTCTTGTTTTCTAACCCGAAGACATAATCTCAGCCTTGGAGCGTCCACACAATGGAGCCGGTGTGAAGGTGGCACCGCAGAGGCCGGGCTCTAACTAGCAGTTTGAGCTGTCCAGGTTCGATAATAATACGACGGGCTCGAGTTACATATCGGGCTGAATGGGGGGTCGCCTCGCAGGACATTTTAGACCTGCTTTTTATTCTGTGTCTGTTTTCACAGGACCAATTAGAGAGGACCGAGGAGGGGGGGAATCAGATTTACACCTCAGCATGTTGGCTTTCATTTGATTTATGCACACGCATAGCAGAATCATTCATACGCGCTCATTCTTTGGCCACATGTTAAACTTTTTATTTTAAAACAGTTAAGAACGGCTCAAAGTGACACAGATGACACGCAATGGAGCCTTTTAAATCGAAAAGATGGTCCAGAAGCTTTACTTCAAAAACCTGCATTAAAAAGAGCTAATTTAAATAATTTGATTTTAACGAATTTAATCTGTAACAATGCATTTTGTAGCAACACTTTATGACCAATAAATTTTAAATTCATAGTTAAACTTTATTAGATGGTTATTTACTGTTAATTAATAATGTTTATACATGAGATGTTATTTTTTTTAAGGCCTTTACGTCATCATTTTGTGTAATTAGCTTTATCAAAGCTAACAAAAGCCCTTATGGTGACATCACGAGTAGCTAACGTGATGTCACCTGTTGTTTCTGAAGCCGTGTTTTGAATCATCTATCTGTATTTTTATGGTTGTAAAAAAACAGATGTGATGGGGAAGGGCAGGTCACAGTGTGAACCCACATGTTCATTGGCTAATGATTGCGACTGACACGTTGTCAGCCAATGAGCATGTGGCTTCCTACCACTTCCCCACCACTGTGAAACATCCTATGACCTAGACTTCATTTTTTTATTCAGTATGACTGATTCTTTAAACTCTGCAGGAAACTGTTTCTGAGGTCGAGTCAGGAAGTCCCACAGACTACTATAGGGCCAGAAGTTTTTTTTGTAGCCACGGCTATCGCCACCTTATTTTACATTGTTAAGCACTTTGTGCAGCATGGCCTGTTTGGAAATGTGCTATATAAATAAGCTTGACCTTGGCCACCTGCTGGCCTTCAGGTAGAACACAGGTTGAAGTTCTCACAACAGTTCATAAAGTAGTAAGAAATTTCATCTATTTGTTTCTGGACATGAATTTCTCTGGGATTTTTTTAAATGTTCATCCACTATTTTTGTGTCGTGTCCATGTCACATCCCAGAACATCCCCGGCCTGCAGTAGGCAAAATGAAGAAGGCGGGACATCAGAAAGAGGATCTGGTATATTTTCAAAATAAATGACCCTGTGCAGACCAAACGCTCTTCATCTGAAATGCTCTGAAATGTACACCTGTCTAATATTTAAATGTTATAATGATCTGAAACATTTACGTTTGAGAAACATACAAAAAAATAGGAAATCGGGAAAGGGGCGAAGACTTTTTCTCACCACTGTTGATAATCCTGGTATCTGTTTAAATGTGTATATGAAGAGTAACATGAATACACTATGATAATTAGGACATAATAAACTTAATTTTGTAAAAGTCACAGTTTAAAACTTGAGTTGTTTAAAAACTATCTGACAGATCTTTGAGGACAGTTAAATAAATTTTTTTCTGCTTATTTAATTTATTTTGATAAATTCAGTTTCAGTGTTGGTGAATCTTTGTTTTCTTCCATGTGTGCTAATCAGTGGCACACTTTCCCTCTGCCCCTCAGTCTTTTTGCCTCCTCTGTTTCTTAAATATCAAGAGAACAAAGTCGGAAATGACCTTAAACAGTAAAATGAGCCTCATTGCTTAGGCCACCAACAGTGAAGAGGTCAGAGGTCGCAGCAGCCTGTGGAAGAAATATTCCTGCCCGCCCCACAATGACCATGAAAGGAGGGAAAGTTTTTGTTGTTGTTGTTGTGCTTGTAGGTCATGTCTACCACCGGAGTCTAATAACTAACCATCTACAAAACAAAAAGACTTGTTTCATTGGCGTCTCCCCGCAGGGTCCCGGGGGGGCGGAGCCAGCAGTCCTCAGGAGGAATTCTGCTCACCTGTCAGACAAACTCTGTATCCAGCTCGCTTCACCTTCATTTTGAGCTTCAATTCAGTTCCGATGACACTTAAAGGTGACTCTATGAATAGGACAATAAGTGTTACTAAAGGTGTGAATAATTACAATCTTTCATCGCGTGACGACTCTGCAGAGGTTTGCTTTTTGGTACTTTTAACTTAACTGAGCTGTAATACTATATTGTTGCTTTTATAAAATTATAAAACCACAGTAATAAAGGAAATCCTAGTTTTTCATGCTCTACTCAACATGCACGAGGTCTTTTTGTACTGGTGTAGGTCCTTTATCTTTTCCTGCTTAGTTTTGGTCAACATTAACAGGGATTTTTAAATAAACCAATCTGAAACCAGTGAAAGTGCTGACTCACATTTAAAGGTCCCCTGCCTGTCCTCCAGCTGTGGGAGGAAGCTCCCTGCAGCACCATGCTGCCCTTAAAACAACTGACTTTCAAATAATTCAGTTAGTGATGAAGGAGAAAGAAAAGAAGAGCGTTTAAAGGTGCAAAGTGATGCCTCGTCGATCATCTCCAGCCGTCTCTTTCACATTCATGCCGTCCCTGCTGCTGCGCCGCAGAGCATCAGTGTGATGAGATACTTTGTAGTTTCAGTGAACTGCACCAGTTTCATTATTTGATGTATAAAAGAACAGAAACAGAATCATTGGCAATCTCGTTTGATTTGTTTTCTGATAATTCACTGGAGAAAAAAGTGGATTTAGGGTCAAATTTCTCTAAATCTCAGGAGTTTGCTCGCTGATCTGACTAACTCTCCCCTTAGCTCCGTCACATCTGTTTAGTTGAGCTGTTAATTTCAAAATCGTGCACCTTATTATTTATTAATAATCTGAATACAGACACAGACTGTGGAGTTTCATTCAGAGGCAGAAGAGGACGAGAGGTCTAAAATCACAGATCTCATTTTGTTCGTCACCAAACACAACCTCTTCTCCCTCCCCTCTGTCTCCCCTCTTCTGCCCCTCACCTTTTTCTCCTTTGGCTTTTTGCCCCCACCCTCCCTCCTTTTGCCCCGCCAGCATCACAGAACTCGCAATTACAGGCGATTTCCAGCTCCCAGTGGAACTAATGTGATAAAATCTGAGAAAAAGACACACTGGACAAAGAGACAGAGATGTAGCCGGGGGCACAAGGGGTTTTTTTTGTAGGGGGGGTCTCAGCCAAGGCAACAAGTGCCTTTTTTGGGTTTTGGGGGGACCTAATGGGATTTTCCAAGGGGCTTTGCCAGATCTCCTGCCTACCCATTCAGGATCAGCCTTTTGGCTGCCAGGCGGCACACTTCGGCCCCCTGATGGCCTCACGTCACCCCCTCCAGACCCACCCATCACTTAGTTGTATGACCCCCCACTTAGATCCCCTCAGTGTGATGGACTGCATGCTTCAGATGAGCCAGGTGTCAGAGGTGAGATCCTGAGGTGATCTGGGATCTGTTTAGCTCCTTAATCCTTCACTTTTCCTTCCTTTGACAGAGGATTCTTGTACCTGTACAAAGGAGTATTACAGCCACAATAAAAAAAACAAAAAATATTATCGATCATTTTGAGAATAAAGTTGACATTTTGACATTAAAGTCATAATTCTATTTCAAGAAAAAACTTTAAATTGTATTTGGAGAAAAAGATGTGGCTATTCTCGCTGAGTGCAATCGTACTTCACAATCGGTGTTAGTAACAAGGAAGGAAAATTGTTTCTCTTTTCACACATAAACATATTGTGGTGATGAGCATAACTACGTTGAAAAGATGGTGCAGAAAGCTGGTTAGATGGAAAAACACAAATTCAGAAGAGTGGATTTGTTCAAAATGGAATGGCTGGTCATGGACAGATGCGAGATTATCGATGGTTACATCCTTGTGCAATAAACAGGATGCATGCTGTATCACACTACTACTGTGACCTCTACATTTTGTGGAGGCCACAGCAGCCGTGGCAGTTTGTCTCGACAACAACGGTAATCTCCACATTTTGACTTTTTTCTCAAAATAGATTTTTGACTAGATTCCTCAACTTGAAATAATAAAATGGTGAATGATATTTTTTTTCTTAATGTGGCGCTAACACTCTCTCTGAGGTGGAAACCAGAAAGAAAGCAGGGTGGCAAGTAAGGAGGTACCCAATTAGTAATTTAAGAATTATTTATTTACAATAAAACTTGTATAAAACAGTGATTATATAAAAGATTTCATAAAAAAAATATTTTTAGCTCAACTGAAAACCTTTCCAGCAATTTTCTAAACAAAAGCATGCAATAAAACTGTAAAAACAATGCAAAGTGTAAAACAATCAGGATCCATTAATAAATCCACACATGATAACATTTATTTCCACCAGGTGACAACTCAGTCGATCAACACGTCAGCGCAGAAGCAGCTGGAGATCTCGCTGAGCCTCATTAACATTCTGTAATTGAACATTAAAGGATAGCAGTTGATCTTCTCAAGCTAATAAGGCAAATCATTTATTAGTTAATCTTACTGTTGCAGCTTGTTTCTAAAAATGCTTAACTGACAAATATAATTACACAATGATATAAATGGGTGGGTTTCCATCGGGGCATGCAAGCAGGAAGTGCTTGCCCAGTGATAATATTTAATGGCCATTAATGAAACCAAAGCAAAAGCCATAATTTGCTTTTTTTAACTCAAGTAGTGTTCTCGTCCATAGACTTCTCTCATCTCTCAGCTTCTCTCATACCTCTTTGCATCGATCCTTTAAATTGCAACAGGCGTGTGCCTTGATTTTCTACAGATTTGTAGCCCTCACTAAACAGCCACACTAGTGTGTAATGCATCTGTATCTTATATAATATATGATGTCATAATATT
>VOQK01023136.1:0-10436 GCA_015052645.1 Benitochromis conjunctus
GCAATGATTGGAGTGAGTGCAACCTCAGGCAAGAAACATTTTTCCAGATTTCAGCCGCTTACCTCAGGGAAGCTGATGCTCCGAGGATTCTTCCAGATTTCTGAAACTAGCTCAGCGCTGAGATGTCTTCTCTGACATATTTTTAAGATAGTTGTAAGAAACACTCTTTAACCTCAAACTTCACGCGGGAGCCTCTTCAGTGAAAGCCGGTATCATAAGTGAGTGGGAAATTTCTGGATGTAGACGTCCAAAAGGAACTCTTATTTTCTCTCTGCCATGACTGCGACCTCCTGGTGGCACGTGGAAACACTCTGCAAAAGAAAGCAGACTGGAAAGCTTCTTGACTTGTAATGTGAAAGCTGTTGTGCGCTCTTTGGATAACGAACCGTCTTAATAATGTGGGTCAAAACACACACACTCAAAAATCACTCAGCAATCAGCTCAAATGCCAACAGTTGGTCTCCAGCGAGGCGTTCAGGGGCCCAAAGAAAGAGGAGAGATGTGTGAGCAGAAACTGTGCTAAAGGGAGACTAAAAGGGTCGTCGCCATGACAAATGCTGCCATAGTAATGCTGCTTTAACAATGCTGAGGTGTGATGCAAGAATTAATTTTGAGCCAGAATGTGAAAAACTGACTCCAAGCTCAGAGATTCAACACGGACACAGGAAACCGACTCAGTGGACGTATTAACCGCTTTCCAATTAGATTCATCTGGAAATCCGAACCTTTAATGACCACGATGGCTTCTTACACAGAACGTGTCACTCACCACTAAAATGTGAACGCAAAAGCAGAGCAGTGTGGGGTATCCCTGGAGACAAACTCTTTTCTATCCAGCTCTTCTCCCTCCACACTCCTGTCTCCACAATGTCTCCATCTCTGCTGCTATCAGTTAATGAAGCTCGGTCTGGAGCACGGAGCAGCACTAAACCAATCTGCAGGACACAGACGAGGAGCAGAGGGGATTTGTGGACAGCAAGACGCTCACAGGCGGTTAGCTTGGAGGCATCGAGCTTTACTTTGCAATCTGATATAGCCAAAGTTTGACTCTACATACTAAATAGAAAAAGCCTAAATATGGTAATAAAATAAATTGCCCCGAGATTTTGTGGATGTCACGAGCGTGGGCACCAAGGAGGCATGTTGCTGAAGTGTAAAAGCCATCTGAAATTGAGTTGGCAGCGGTACCTCTAAAAGAACCAGCTGAGAAAAAAAGCTGAAGATAGCTGAAGAGGAATATTCCCCTAAGGTGTCTGAATTGCACCAATAAGGAAGGAGTTGAGCCCTGTGGGTGGAAGGTGCAGTCAGCTTCACTGAATTCGACACAAGCCTATCAGTCTGAATATGACTTCTCCAGAGGGAGTGGATCCCCCACGCTCGGCTGTCTGCGGAGAGCTGTTTTTCTTTCTGGGGGTAATTTGTGACACTCCTCGGTGAGACATCAATTCTTCTTGACATGGAGAGAAAATAGGAACATTTAAAGGCCTTTATTTGTCATTGTTTTTCCTCAGACAAATTTATGACCGGGGTGGCTGCTGGCCTTCGGGCAGCCAGCTCAGGGTTATTATAGGTCTTCTTCATGTTGGCGCGAGTGCCTGTTGGACTGGTAAGTACACATGCATGGTCTGTTTTACTTTCACTTTTGCTGCTTGATGTTAGCATAAATAAGTGCAGCACTCAGCGTTTCTGACAATCCTGTGAAAATGTTTAACAGCAATGGCGTACCTGCTAATATGGTATCAAACTCATAAAGTGCGACTATCGCTGCCGAGTTCAAATTAGCCGCACTTATTAAACACGATGCCTAATTTATTCATATCTTTGATTTCACAGCAGTTCCAGCTTGCAGCTGCGTCTTAACAGTTGGCAGCAAAGCTAAGAATGAAAACGCAGTGCAGCCAGACTCCATGTCAATTTGACTTGGTTTCTAAAACTTCTCGCTCGAATAAATGCTCCATCTGTCTGTCCTGATCTCATCACCAACACTGCGTCTAATCCTGCCTCCTTAGACAGATCACAGCATATTCGCTGATGATTCTCCTCCAAATCAGACGACATTCTGGATTTCGCCGGGGGAGTCAGACCTCACCGAGTCTTGAACGGCTTCCAGGGTGACATTTTCATCTGAGCCCTCTTCTTATAGCGGTCTTCTCTTTTCCCCCTTCAGGATTTCGGCATTGTTACCAACACTGGCGCACAAATCCCACCGCACACCATGCAATTTATCCTTTCCCAGCATATGCACATATGTATGTACAGACACGTACTTCACGCTAAACATAACAGACTTAATGCCATCACACACAGTCACATATGGATACGGAACAACAGATACAGACACACACACAGCTAGACTGAAACATGCACACACACCCTCTCCAATAACTGAAAGGGGAAGAGGAAGCTCACAAAGGGAGTAATCTAGCACCAGGGAAAATGCCAAGTGTCTTATTAGTGCTTTAGCAGAGATGGCTGGGAATCGATGAACGACCCTACTGGTCACAACACAGCGCTCCCGAAGACGCACACACATCGTGGCACTCGGTCTGCACTATCCATCATAACAAAACAATGAAGAGAAAAAAGCAAACCCATCCACAGCTAAAGACTTTCTCCTTCTTATCCCCCTTCTGTTCTGTGCTTTGGGAGAGACGTGAGAGTGCTGCCAAGCAAAGGCACGATCAACATAAGGAGTCCCTTATTTTCTGCTTTGGTCCTTGGAGACGACTTCTCTATTCCACCTCCATGCTGCACACAAATATTTTATTTTATTTTTTTTACTAAAGTCATTTTTCTTTTCATGTTATTCTTGAAACTCTTCTACCCACCCAAAAGTTTTTGAAGCTTTAATAAAAGCTGATGAAGGAACTCTTGCAGCCCTGCAGAGGTACACGTGTACATCAAAGCGCTTGTTTGGCACATCAGTCATGGCGGCAAAGATGTCGGCACGGAGTGGTTTCAGATTGTGAGCTGGTGGGAAAAAGAACTTGTTGGCTTAAATTAGAAACTAAAGGAGTTACTATTAAGGATGACAGTTATATGAATGGTAAACTGTATGTGTTCACGTCTTTATGTTGACTGAGTTCAGTTATACAGTGCTACCATCACACAGAGTACCTCTGCTCACATTAGCTCGCTAAACATTTTTCACTTTACTAACATAATATTCTTGATCCATTTCTGCCAAATGTCCCGAATCTTTGAATCCCAGGGAATTTTCTTTTTGGTAATTCCCCCAAATTGTCTAAAGCTTATATTCATAAAATTGAATATTGATAAAAGAATAGAAGGGCTAACAACTCTCACGCTCCCCAAACTAATAAGGTCAAACTTTCAGTCAGAAGCATTTCCAGGTGTCACAGATGTGTCCCACCATCAGTCATCACTGAAATCACAAAAATCAAAGGAAAGCAGTTGAAAACTGACAGAAAATTCAGGGACATGTCATTATTTTACTGTGCACAGACACTCTGCCTCCATAAAAACATAGAAGATATAACTTCTCTGTAACGGGGGAAATAAAATATAATCTGGTTCCTTTAAATAACAGTGACCACGTTTACTGAGTGACAGCAGCGTCCTTTTTTTTTTAACAGTTTGGAGCACACCGCTGTGAGCTACGTCTTTCCAATGCGTTGTTGTCCATTTCTAATTAAAGCAGAAACTTTTAACACATAAAATGTTCCAACCTTAAAGCGCTGTAGATTATTAATAATTTACAGCGCTTTAAGGCGAACGCAGTGTTTTTCACAGAAAAGGTAGATATCCTCAATGACATAACACATTTTAGTTTTTTTGCTTCTGGCTGTTATATTAACGTTGTTATATATTAATTACACACAGTAGGTGTCTGTGTGTTTCTCCATAACTACATGAAGGTCACATGGCAATAAGTAGCCAGTGTTCAGGAAATCATTATTTTATTAAGAAAACTATTTCATAATATCCCCTCACTGTTAATAAATGCTTCACAAACTTGTACAATGAAGAGTATAAATTATTCATTATATTTTATTTAACTTTTAGTAATACAATATTTTCATGCATCTAATCTAAGGTACAAAATTCATATTTGGTAAGCCATGTTTTGGCACTCTGAGAGTGCAGTAGTGGATGGATGGAGTTCATTTCCATTAGCTGTTGTATCTGTTGGTCCTCTTAAGATCAAAGCAGAAATAACTGCACTAAAACCTCCAGTTCTGCCATCATGCATCATCACGTAATTTTAATTATTTGCAGTTAATTTAATGTTCAAGAAGAAAACAAAGCATTAAACATCAAATATGTGATTCTCTGTCTTGATTTTAAAGACTGGTGTGTCACACCGTGGCATCCAAAGCGACGCCCCTCGTGTAGTTAATGAAAGATTAAGTGTGGATGTGGCTGCAAAGCACTTTGGTGTTTTGCCTCTAATTCCTCTGCCTCTTTTTAATCATTATGCAAGCTGCTGAGAAGTTACTGAAAGAGTGGAGCAAACAAGGTTATTCTGCATGAAAGGTGTGCAGATTGCACGGCAGCGGTCGAACAGACAGGGAAACAGCTGGTGGTTAATGGTGCTCCCGAAGAAGCGCCGCTGCTATTCTGACCATCTTCACCACTGCACTCTGTTTTTTCTGCTAACACTTTGATTGGGCTCCTCGTCGTGGCTTCCTGATCCACCGTTTTCCCTACTTCCCATTACTCACCCAGAAAATGAACTACACATTGCTATAGTGGCTCCAGGGACCCTCTGCAAAGTTCAGCCATTAAAATAGCCATTTATCCAAACGGCCCCTCAACACTCGCGGCACCTTCACAGTTCTGCTAAACTAAAATACTATTTGGACGTATAAAGTGACCTGTATTCAACTCAGGGTCGGCTGTTTAAGCCCAGGGTGAATGTGCCATGGTGTACAAGCTCCACCTCCAAACAAGATGGACAAGCAGCAAACCAGAAAAATGATTACAATTAATAGAAAAATGGCCGAGTCCCAGCAGTCATTTATCAGTAACATCTAAAAACTGTTACAGAGATAAAGACCTTACTGAGTGAATCTCAAATTGATCCATCAGAGTATTTATGTAAATACTATTCAGTTTAAATGCAGTAGTAAGAAGAAAGCAGTCTAACTTCTCTTCCAGCCTTCAGCTCATGGCTCGTCCTACCATAAAGGTCAGCCTCCCTCTGCTGTTGCTGCCAAACATTGATACTAAACTCGAGGGTCATGATTGTCCCAGCCACCACAAACTATACAAAAAAAGCTGCACATACTAAAAAGGTCATGTCTGTAATGTAAAGTGATAGTGACGAAAGCATGCTGTCATACAGGCAGGTTTGCAGCCCTGTGTTGTTCTAACTAAGCATGTGAGCTAAAATCAGAGTATGTTAGCAGAAACGGACTCTTTGGACAGCACCTTTCAGGTGCTAAACTAACTAAACTAAAGCTAACCTTTAGAGCTGTACAAATGTGCATTCATTAGCACTGCCAGCGTTAACACGCTAATGCAAAGTGATCTGCGTTAACGCGTCAAAATGAGCAAATCCCCGTTAACGATTTGGCGCCGTATAAATAAAGCTGAATTGAATTGAAACAATGAATGTATGCAGAAATTGCACTGATTTTGATTTCTTGGTTTAATTGGTTTACTTACTGTTTCACTTTTATTTAGTGTTGTGTCTTTTTAACCTTTCACTTTAATTGCACTCAGCAAATGCTGCTCAAAAGTCCTCATAACCGCACTGTGGTACTAAAAAACTGCTAGTATGCTACGGAGGTAAAGAGCAGCTGAGGCTTGTTGCAGAAGTCTTTAGCACACTGCTGCCTCTCATTGATTATCGTGGGGTTGGTTTGGTTTCCTTTTAGAAGTGCAGACCGGAGTGAGATGGTCTGTGGCTCGCTTTCAGCCCTGAGGATTTTTGTCCATGTTTGCTTTAGAAAGACTGTAAAATAAGATCCTGGCACGGCTGTATGTGAGAGTATTCATAGTAATAATGGAAGCAGACAGAACGACGGTCTGCTTGCTTTTCTTTCTCTTTTCTTTGTCCTTTTCACTCATACCCAGATCTGATCTACAGTCTACAAAAGAAGGACACTGTGTCTACCTCTCTCCTTAGCATCCAATTAAATACTGGCTAAACAAACACAGTCAACAATTACTTGTTCTGTGTACTTTGTATAGTTACTCTATTTTTCTCTAATGAGAATATTTAGTCCTTTCTGCCTCGAGGTGATAGGGAGCATCTTTTTTGTGCTTTCCTTCGTAAATCCATCTGTTCCAGTTGTTAAACTGACAGATACAAAGCAGAAGAGAGGTCCACAGAAAAAGAAAGCTTTAAAAAACTTTGTCAGTCCAGATTTCTTCTGCTAGCAGCAAACTTATACTCATTATTCTGGCCTTCAATTTATCACTATTTCATGTACAATTTGCCGAATACTTAAAGCGTGCACACACTTTGGATTCTGACTCTGGCTCACAGTGCCAGATGAAAAGACAAAATCATTCACCTCAATGTCTGTTAAAATTTTCATGGCGGTCTATCCAGTAGTTTTATTCTCGGCCAAAGAAGTGCACTGATGCGCCCAGCAGTCAAGCTGACTGATCGACAGCACCCTCCTTAAAGTCTCGCCGCTGGCACGGGTAAAAGAAAAAAGCCAAGCATGCAGGCGTACTGTGACAGAGACAAAGCCTCGTCCCAAGCCTTACAACACACAGGATGGAGGGAGTACAAGGGATAAATGAAGAGCTTATCCCTGCTATAAATCCGACTTAATTCCAGTGTCTAATCAGTATTCTGCCAAGGCCCTCTTTCACACATATTTTCATCTGTTATACTAACCTTCCAATGTCTGTTAGAGAATCCTAAGTGGAATAGCTTCCTTTGGTAACCACAGAGAAACAGTGAGTTTGAGGCTGTGCCAACAAAGAACCTGCAGTGGGTACAGTGAATAGATATATTCAAACAAAGAGGAAGCAGTGACATCTCCCACACTGCAGAACAAAGCAACCATGGTAGGCATTACCTCCTGTAATTAGTGGACAGTGTTCAGTGAAAGTGAAACGTGAAGCTGTAGTAGTGATTACACTGAAACATCTTTAACACAGAACTGTCACAACACACAAACAAAGAGCTAATACGAAACAGAGAGAAGTAGGACAAAGGCACTTCTGTAATTCAAAATTAAACACATGCAGTTCCATGCGTGAAAATTATAACAGCACCCTCAAACGTAATAATATAATAGAGCAACAAGCACTTATATGAGTGGCTCACAGCAAACCGTATAAAAGCAAGTCTATTAAAAGAATGGAAACGTTTCAGGCAATGTCCACGCCAGTGTGGACAAGTTTAAAAATGCATTTTCCATCCACACTGAGAAAGAAGAGCCCTCATCTCACTTAGAAATCCAGAATAAGTGATTTTAAAAAAGAAGCAGAAGAAAGGGAGACTGACAGGACGTTCGTCATAAGAGTCATGTTCACCAGAGGATGGTGGGAAAAAGTTTGGTTTTTGGACAAAAGAGACAAGGAAAAATTAAAGAATCTATCTCATCGCTTCAACAAAGGCCGATTGTTCGTTGCAGATTGATGAGACTACTTTACACACAGATTTTCAGAGTAATCTCAGAGGCATCAAATGCATATAGAGGAGTATAAATGAGGCATAGCACATCACAATCAATTACTAGACTCTGTGCATGTTTATAAAAGAGAAACATATGAAAAATGACATTTAATCAAAGAGAATATAGAAATGTGATAGAGTAGAATGTAAGGGTTCCCACAGCAGGTCGGCAGGTTTGACTGGCTGTGACCAGACTCAGTCCACGCTAATCAAAGAATCAGTTTGAAGGGCCAGTCGGTAATTTTTAGGATATTCAATAGAAAAAAAGACATATCGTACTCATAAATATACATAGATTAACATGTAACTCTGCCTTCCAACAAACTTATAATTAATCCTTTAAAAATACACACAAACAGGTTTGTGCAAGTCGCCGCCATATTTGGATTTAGTGGCTGGTCGAGACGTTTCCATTCTAACGTTTTACGCACGTGGCTGTCACGTGCGTAACACCAAACACTGAAGTTGTAGGCGTGGCCTGGACAGACATTTGTGTTTGCACCTTCAGACTTAAGCTATGAATGAACATCCCTGTTTTATTCTCTGAGAAGAGCCCCCCCTCACCAAAGACAGGAAAATGCAAAGAAAAGAGGAAACACAACTAACATTTAGATAAAATGTCATCCGCTTCATCTTTGCTCTTCTTCTCAACTGAAGTCAGGGCTCTAAAACATGAAAACATGTATAAACACACTAATTTGTTCCCAATATTGTCACAATTACTTATTGTCAGCAGATTAGACATAGGACCCGCCCTCTCTGGACAGCTGGTAAGAGCGGCTAAACAACAGTAGCTGCTTAAAAGCTAACATTATGCCAGCTAATATTAGCCTGCGGTGTTCCAAAATTACAATTTCCCACCGATATATCAATTTGATTACATTCTCACATCATGTGTGAGTGTCAGTCCAACAAAGTGACATCCACTTTAAAAAGAAGTTTCTCTAACGCAGACTAACAGCAGCTAAAGCAGGTTAACCGAGGCTAACAGCAGCTAAAGCAGGCTAACAGCAGCTAACAGAGGCAAACGCAGCAGTGCAGACCGACAGAAATGTTGTGTATATCTTCAACAGCTCACCTCAGTGTGGCTGTGATCGGTCAGCTGACTCAGGTCACACCTCTTTCATAACGTTTTTAAGCCTCTTCCAGTACAAATAAAGGTAGAGACTTCACAGTAGGAATGTGTACATTTACTGAAACACTTTACTGAGTTTGAATGTACTTAGTTACTTTAATGTACTTGTACTTTAAGTATTTAATGTTGTTTTGCTTTCTGCTTTTATTCCATATTTTGGATGCATCTACTACATTGTGTACTCCATACTACTTATTTTAAAGCTTTAGTTATTATTTTGCTGATACATTGCAATATTACAGCTCAAACTGCCCAGCCATTTTTAAGTTATTAAAATCATCATCATCAGCTGCAACATTAAAGAGATTTACATGTCAATAAGTCAATAATCATGATCCATTAATATCATATATAGAACAGAAATGCATAATGAGTACATTTACTTTAGCTACTTTAAATATATTTTGGATGTACAATTTGTTTACTATTAATGTATATGATGACTTTTGATTAAAGGTACACAGATTATGTTGAAATACTTGTGCAGCCCCACTTTTCACACAGTAAAGGTGTAATAGACCACAGGGCTGAGCCTGAAAATCCTGGTTTTCTGTACCGATTTTATTTCTGTTGAAACACTCTGCTGTCCTGTGGGCTCCTCTGGTGTGTTCATGGTCCCTGTGCACCACATTTAAAACTCCTGCCGCTGCATCTTTGATTCAGTTTGAATCCTTGGATCTTTCGTACTCCACGGCACGGTGAAGTCAGACACATTACAGTAAAGATAGATCACTTTGGACATTACAGCAGAAAGTGGAACAGAAGGTTGTCAGTTCTTTGATCCAAGTCCTATGAGGCCTGGATGCATATAGCGCTACCTGCAAAAGAGTAATCTCACATCTGAATAACTGTTTGATGTTAGTTAAACCTCTCCCATTCTTACCTAATTTCCAGCTAATTTTATAGTCATACTGCACATAGTATGTAAATGTTATGCTTCCTTGAGACCCCTGAAATACCTGAGGGAGACAGAAGTGTTGGTGCACAAAAGGCCATCCAGCAGCAGAATAATTGGGGGAAGGAAAGTCTGACGATTATTATAGGGTTGAAAGTTCTGCTGTGGAACCAAACTTCAGCGAATCCCAAGGCGGTCTGTTAGGTCGGCTCCTTCCAAACAAACACAATGAATGCAGGAATCAGAAGAATCCATTCACACATTTGATGTTTCTGCCAACATAATAAATGAAGCCTGCAGTACAGAACAGCTCCCTACCAACATCATAATGAATCTCATTCAAAAAGCAAAAAACAAATGCACAAAATATTAGGAACTTTCACAAAGGAAGCAGATAAGGCAGACTACAGTGAGTTGCTGTCGTACAAAGTGTGTTGGATACAGAAGGTGACAGCTGTAGAGATGTCAGGGACTTTGACATGGTCCCGGTTATCTGCCTCAAAACATCTCTGTTCTTCTGGCCAGAGGTCACAGGAAGGAGGAACCATAAAGTGGTGACAGGAGATGAAACCAGTCTGATCCACAGAGGCTCCACTTCACTCACAGGCCTTAAATAATCAGCTGCTCTTGTTGCGATATAGAAAGGCACCTTCAGATATCTTGTAGCGTCCAGGCCTCAGCAGGTCCACGTCCAGGTCTCTGGCAGCACATGAACCGACCGTCTCGTAGGCACGGGTGGTCGTAACGTTTTGGCTCATCCTTCTTATACTTCTAAAAAGTTGCTTTAGAAAACTATTTATAAA
>VOQK01023136.1:10456-20921 GCA_015052645.1 Benitochromis conjunctus
CACACCTCAAACTTGAGAGTTTTTTTTAAGCAGGACTTTGTGCATCTATTTTGCCCCGTTGCCCATGTCTCATGTCTACCTGTCAGCCAAAAGCAGCAGAAAAGCGACCTGCTGCGTTAAGGTTTCACACCCCTACAGCCACATGTGCTCGGACTGAATTCATTATTCTTTAATGACACGCACACACACAAACTCTTAAGTTCCTGATGCAATTATTGCTCATACACCTCATGCAGATAAATGTGAGCTGTACTGTAGTATCCTGCTGTTCCTTATTATAAATAGCCTCTAATGAATCGTTACTTCAAGCCTACCGATAGGCCTTTGACGTGAGTTATGTGTTATGGTGGTTATGAGAGCACACTGCCAGGAATCATCAGATGGGGTAATTATTGCCTCCTCCAGTTTAATCTGCGTTGGCCACATCCCTACATGTTGCACTGACATTGCGTGGAGGTGTTTGAGAGGCTTTTTCTCGCCCGCCCTCATTCTAGATCTCACTTTGTTGGCTGCACAGTACTTTTGATAACCCAACATAAAAGGTCTTTGTAAGACACCATCAGATCAGCTTCAGTGCACCATAGCATTGATTTTTCAAGTGTCTGGAGCTCTACTGCAGAGAAGGAACACTGTTTTTCTACAAACGATGTTCCTTCATTTAGTGTTTTGATGATATTTCAGACCGTGCACCGTCCGAGACGTCGGCCCACAGTCTTTCACGGCTTTTCAACTGAGAATGGAGCGGGTGATTTTGATGGTCATAGCATCAAAATCACCATCATGGTTCACTTCATTTTCATACTTTCATACTCAGGTCATTTACTGAAATACTTGTGCTGTTTAGATGGGGCTTATATGTCTCTGTGACACTGGCCTGTTCTGATTTTTGTACTTGGCATCTTTTCTCTGTCATATCTTTCTATTTAATTAACTTGTTGACTTACCACAGGGAAAATACATTTTGCTGTGATAACACCTAATGCTTGTTTTATGCTGTCACAGTTGTCTGTTTACGTAGGTATTAGCCTACGAAGAGCCTGCGTTGGAGGGTTTTAGACCTATGCAAACATCCAGAAACCCAGCAACACGTAGCTCTGCTGTGCAGTCTGATGGTGGCTGTTGGGCCGAAACAGGAACAGGAGAAGCGCGTAAAACCACCAAAGACAAAAAGTAGATTGTGAAACTAAAGCCTCCGTCTGGCAACAGACCGGCTCTGCAGCTGGACCGGCTCCCCGCCAGTCTGCCAAGGAGGAGGTAACCTAGTCCTAGCTGCTGTCTATGTGGAGGAATGACCGAGCTCCTCACCCTACCTCTACAGAAAGTCCAGACACCCTACGGTGTAACCCTCCCTCCTGTGGGCCCACCACCAGCATTAGGGGCCACGACGGTTCAGAGTGATGTGGACTGGGCAGCGATTGGGGTGGCGGTCCTGTCAGTCCAATTCCCAGTTGCCAAAAGTGGCTAATTTATCACCTGTCTGTATATATTTTCCTTTCATACTCTCTTCCCTCTTTCCCTGTGACTTTCAGGCTTGCTTCAAAAACAACAAGCCTCTCTCCTGTGATTACTGACAGCAGTAAATTTACTTAGATGCACTCGAGTACCTGTCTTAGTGAACCCATCAAGTCCTCTAATTGGCAAATGCATTTTCTAGGCTGGGCTCATCATAAAAGGCTCTTCACTGCAGAGACAGAGCCCTCTTTCTGTTCAAGACAAAATTCTAAAATTATCGACCTCTTTCGCATAAAAAGCCGATCTATCTTTAGTAAAAATTAGTAAACCAACAAAATAATTAGAAGCATCATGGGAACAAATTCAGTGACAGGCTGTACTGCAAAGTGGCCATCCTCTCACTGTACAGCAGGTTGTTCTCTACATACATCAATCATCCATAACTAATTGTAAACTGATACTGAGGTTTTATTACAGTATGAAATTATCACCGTAATTAGATCCAAGCATGTGAGCAACAACGCCTCTCCTACAATATGCTCCCTCTTTGTACTACATGTAGGCATACTGATAAGAAAGATGAACGGCTCCTTCTGTAGCTGCTGATGGATGGTACTGTCATTGTGACAACATCAAGCGAAAAATTTAATGAAAATCTTTGATACCTTGAGGCTTTTTGCGGTGGCACAGTGGTAAATGAGAGAAAAGCAAGGTTCGTGGCTCTTAGAGATTTCACTGAAGCCTGACAGCAAATGAACACTGACCATTAGTCTCCCGGTGTGCAAAAACATAAATCTACTGTATCCCGGCATTATGTGTGTTCGACGTTGCTATCGCGTCTCCCATCCTATATTTTCACGGATAGTCAATTGATAAACAGTTTGCTTTGACTGAGGACCCCCCACACCAGACCTGATCTGCTCATAGTGAGCAGTCCTTTAATTATCTCAATTTCTTAATGGAAGTGCATACTGAGGGTCTCCATCTCTCCTGGTTGTATTTACTGCATTAACTGCCAGGCAGCACGGAGTACAAAGTCACCGGCACGCACACAGGTTTGTTTTGTTATTCTGCAACAGGCTGCAAGATTTAATCAAGCTAACCACAGTGGATATGGCATTCGTAATTACACTTTGACACTCAAATTGGAAACAGCAGATACCTGATGGCTGTGCAAGGACTTAATTAATCTGCTGTGAGGGAAGGCCTTCATACGTGCGAGCTGGTGTGGAGGACACCTGCTGTAAATCTTTACTCTGGCTTTTTGACATCTCATGATCAATTCATAATTCTTTAATTCCAATTATCAAATATTTTTATAACAATAAGTACATTTTTAATGCAATAAACGTGTTTATTAATGTGTTTGCCAGCATCTTTAATGTTGCATGTGGGAACTCGATGAGTGGGGGCTGTTGGATGAGACTCAAATCATTTAAAGTTGGTAGGGACCAAAAGTAAGGAAACGTGCAGCCACAGAAAAACAGCTTTTCAATGTGCCGTCATGTTTACTTCAGTAACTAATAATGTATGAGTAAAGGTGAGTATAAGTGCACCATAAAAACAATGTTCAGTGAAACAATATTTGGTTTGTTCCACAGTCTGTTTGAAGCTGCGCGGCAGCAGATGGTGAGAAAACTGAAGCTCAAGATAAAACACACAAGGTGTAAAAATACTCATTTAAATGCAGGGGACTGTTTTTTTTGTTTGTTTGTTAAAAAAAATTTGAAAATTGAAAAATGAAAGGATGACATCCTGCTTTCAAAATGAGAGAAAGAGGGTTTAAACATCTTTTTCTGATGTCCCAGATGCAGTATTAATTTGCCAAGTACTTCAAATGTGGCGCAAAAAACTGGTGGGCTGGTATTTTAGGCGTTTAGTTATCAGTTGGCCTGCAGTGTTTCCATTTCTGTTGCTGTATGTGGTTCCTGGTGGGGTTTTAAACACGACACAACTCAGTGTTTAAGAAAATAAAGGGAATATTTCATATATTGCCTCTAGCTTCAATAATTGTGGAAGAACCTTATATTTCCATGTGAAAATGCCTTTAGAGGTGAATCAGCAACAGCACCTTTAACAATTTTCCTGATTATTTGAAAAACGTGTCTTGCAAGTTAAATCAGTGCTTCTTTGACAGCGTGGCATTTCAGATGTCATGATATTGATGCTCATCCAAGTGAAGATGTGCTCGCTGTAATGTCACTGCAGAGCAGCTGGAGAGGTACTTTCATCAGCTTAAGCTACAGTGAACAGTTGCATCAGATCCTGATAATGAGTTTGTGTCTCCTCTGTTAGTGATTACAGGACTGTGCTAATTTGTGTAAACTGCCAGTCTCGTCTCTGGTGAGATGCGGGAATAAGGTCAGCATATCCATAAAAATTGTGGCTGTGCCTTCTGGCTCAAATAACTTTCCATATGCACAATAACTGAATCAAGTTGTGTTTCTTCTTAAAATTCTCAGCCAATTGAAGAAATCAGCACTTTAGCACATAGTTTATGTCATGCTGCTTGTCTCATATTCAGACCACTCTGGATAGCATCATATAACATACTCTTAATGCCCACAAACAAGCCACTTTTCCCCAGGTACACCTACTCAACCATTCTTTAAAACAAACATCTAATCAGCCAATCGCATGGCAGCATCTCCGTGCATTTAGTGGACATGACCTGCTGAAGTTCAAACTGAGCATCAGAATGAGGTATCGTTGTGTCGTTGTTGGTACCACGTGGGCTGCTCTGTATATTTCAGAAGTTCCTGATCTACCCAGCGGGCAGCAGTTCTCCTCGTGAAAATGAGCATTGTGAGCATCGACCATGTCCGTCCCTTTACGGCCACAGTGCACCATCTTCTGAGGGCTGCTTCCAACACGCTAACACACCGTGCCATGTCCCGGTCTCTTGAACGTGAGCTCACTGTACTCAAATGGCCTTCACCGTCACCTGATCCAACTCCAACAGAGCACCTTTGGGATGTGGTAGAACAGCAGAGTCACATCACGGACGACCGGCTGACAAATCTGAAGCAACAGTGTAGTGCAGTTTAAATTAACTTTAAATGATAAAAAAAAATAACGTGAAATATCAAAAAGAGCAAAGGAACCTTTGTCTTCTGATCTTGGTGATTTTTGGCCCTTCAGTGGTTCCTTGCCATGAAATACTATTACCTGAGTGGGCGTTTGAGGCTGGCTTGAAAAGGCCGCCGTTGCCTCTGATGTTAGATTGTTCATCCATCCAACGATCCATTTGTCGTTGCGTATTGGACCACGATGTTTGCTTTGCACTTAGTTTCACCAGCAGAAGCTCCGTATCTTTGAGAGAGTGCTAGCATGTTATGTGCACATTGGTAATGTTAGTAATTAGATGATGTCTGAGTCTGTCATATACATACAGTATGGATGGAGCTAGCTTGTTAGCATTAGCAGATAACTATGCACCCCACCCCCCCTCACCCTAATATTAAAAATAAAAATAAAAAAAAAAGAACAAAGAAAACAGCAGCAAAGAAATGCTTTAAGCTTCAAACTGTGCACTCATAAACTGATGGATGACATCACGGTGACCACATCCTTCCTTTACACACAGTCCGGGGTTTAGGCAGTTTGGGCATGCCTGCATCTCTGCTGCCGCCCTAACCGTCAGATTCAGCAGAGAGCGTCCACCAACAGCGGAGATCATGTGACGCCTGCCATGACCAACAGACACTGAGGACTCACCCGACGTTTTACTTTCCCGCCATCGTTTCTCCTACAGCGTGGAGCTGTTGATGATGTTGCAACATCAGCAACACAATGCACGATGAAGTGAGCCGTTCATAACAAGTGATACGTTTGCACCGACAGTGACAGCAGTGCGCTGTACGCTCAAATTATATTTACTCGTCATCTGGGGATTGATTGATTTTGTGTTACAGATATCGAACCGTATCTGCGTTTGTCTGCGTTTTCCCGTCACTCCCAGATCAGTGGGCTGGTTTATCACACATACACGAGTGAAAACAAGTTTTTCATAGTATTAGATGCTTAATGGACCACAAGAGGTAACGTCAAGTTGGCCCAATGAAAGCAGTTCTTGATTCATAAAAATTAAATAAAAAGATTTATCTGCCATCACTAATTATGTGATACTATAATTAATATCGAATGCACACAGTTATAAAGCAGCCATTAATTTTTCATAAACTAAATGTTTAATAAGGACTGATAAACATCGATTCAGTCAATCAACAGTCACCAGTGAATGAATCGTAGTCGTGGGAAGCACAGTAGACTCACTGATGATGCAGAACACCAACACTGCCATCCCGTGGTCAGAGCGTGAACAGGCGTCTCCCGCCGAGACACCAGGCAGACAGCAGGATGTGGCACAGTCGCTAAAATAGGAGTTATTCTCTGTCCGTTGCATTTATCTTACAGGGTGAGCACAATTCCACCGAGTCTGTTTCTCTTTCTGTATAATGAAGGACTGTGATGGTGCTTCATCACTCGAACATCCTCATCCCCAACATTAGCTCAGATATAATGAGGGTTACTCAGAGGACGGGGGCCCTCTCTACAGAATGATAAAAGACCCGAGAGTGTGCCGGTGACACTGCATCGGTCATTAGCCGGGCTCACTTTGCCCTTTCATGTATTTCTAAATAAGTGCCTTCCTGTGGGTTTAACAGACCACCTAATCTGCCTACTTAGAGGCGAGGAGTGGGAATCCAGAGAGGTGAGTGTCAGGCAGGTAAATGTGCTTATCAGAGCTGTGACATGTTTAGCTTCTCTGCTGGAAATGCTGCCACAGGCTTTTAAACCTAGTAGGTTTCACCGGAGATGGAAATTATGGGGGATTAGTGTGTTTATGTTAAGTATGGAGGAAATGTGGAACCATTATCATTACAGGCTGAAAGTCCCCACACTATTTCTCACTTTAGTTTTCCCTTTATTTGTGCTGGCCTATATGATCAATACTTGTAAATATGCAATTTTCTCCAACGACCTGAGAAGTGACAGTCTTATCTGTGGCGCTGTAAAGACGCCGAGCCCGGAGCTGCTGCAGAGCCAACAAATGGCCCATTGATTTGAGGACGTGAGGGATATTTCAGAGTGGACAGTGAAGTGTGGCGTACCGCTGGAAAAGAGGAAATCCATATTCCCGGAACATTATATAAACATCACAGGAAATAAATAATCCCAACACGAATACTCCGGGACGTTTCAAAATTAAGCAGAATAAGGTCAACTCAGATTTAACAGCAAGATGCAAATAATCCCAACAGGGGCGCTGCGTGGAGGAGTGTGTTTTTGTACCTCAACAGCATACCTGATCATGAAAGCAAAAATGGCTTCTCACATTAAACTACAGCAGACATGCAGGCACACTCAACGCCCCCTCCTGTAACACCACACCAGGGAAGGAGCTTCCTCCTACCCTTCCCCTGAAAACTATTTTCAAAGTGATGTATGGTCAGTCTTTGCCTGGTGATGTAGTCAACCGTGTTTTCACACTGTGAAATGAGTTTCACTGACCTGGCCACCCCCAGGGGTTCAGCAACGAGAGCCCACCACCGGTTCATCTTGAGGGTGGCGTTACACAATTCCTGCCGTGTAAGATAAGGCTGTAAGGTTAATATAAATGGTGCTACTATATCACTGTCAAATTCAAGAAAAACAGGCCGTTGGCACTCTTCTGATGGAGGAACAATCGATGCAAAGTGAGTAAGTGCTGGGTTATTTGACCAAACTAGGGCACAGTATGCCCCACAGGGACTACGGACTGACAACCAGAACATTTCAGTGGATAATGTCGATGTAACTGTATAGTGGCCATAAAGTAAGTAGCAAAAGTGGCTGATACCTCCACCAGAGGGCGCTGTGCAGCAACACCATGCTGGTGTGACTCTACTTCAGCGTAAAGTGTAAACCACCAACATATTTCTGTTTGTCTGCAGGAAGTCGGACATAAAATCGAGCTCCTCACAAACACATGAAAAAAGGAATGAAAGCATTTATTCAGCAGCTCTCAGCTGCCAACAAACATACAGTAGTAGGCAGTTAAAAGGAGCATGGGTCACCATAAACAGATGCTTTAGGCGCCGCTACAAACATCTCATTTGAATACACAACAGTTGGGCTGGAGCCGTCGTCAGAGAGTCACTCAAACACACAGTAAGGTGATAAGGTTCTCCGATAAATGCACACACTCTTACACAACACACATACCACACACCCACAAACATAGGTTCAATTTTTTGTTATTTTGTTGGCACAGACTGCTTCAAACTCCCAGCGTGACTCAACACAGCATGAAGCCCACTTCTAAGGTACTGACAATGTAGTGCATGTTATTCAACATCAGAACTATGGAGATTAATAAAGACTGAAAAGCAGGATGGCCTCCTGGATTGTCGACATCTGTCTCACAGCACAAACCTCAGTCGTGTGGAAACAGTGACGTCTGCAAAGCGTGGCAGAGCGACTCTCTCTCCTCATACTCACGATTCGTTTCCCAAAAACAACATAGTATTTTATGCCCATCCCAAACGTTCCTCACATTCTTAAAATACAGAACAAACGTTAAAACGTCACATCGCGTGTACGTGACCTCAAGAGAAATGAGCGGATTCTGAGTCAGCCAGGGTGTAATTTACAGCTTTCTCACTGAAAATGTGTTTGAACATTATGGTAATCATATCAGGGATTACAAACCTCAGAATAAGCGCCCCAGCTGCACTGTACTATATGAACCTCCTGGGATAAACCCCCCCCCCACCTCACAATTCCTCAGATGAAATGGAAGAAAAACATTGAAGCGACCTGAAGGCAGTGGGAGAAAAACAGACATTAAACTTCCAGTTTCAGCAGCTATCGCAAACACAAAGTGGGCGATAGAAACATGCTCCACAGAGAGGCCGTCGTTCCTCATTACAGCAACCGTTCCTTTTAAATGGCTGCATACAGGCTCACAGGTCTACGCTCTGACTGCAGGCTGAGATTAGAGGAACAAATCAAGAGCACGCTTTTGTTGAGAGAAAGGAACCGAAGTGAAAGGCAGTAGAACCGCTGACCGTCTCGAGCAGCAGAGTTAGTGTCAATGGCAGTTTGGCCACTTCCTGTGACCCATCAAGCACTGCAGTCACAACACTGTCCATCCTCACATGACAGAGCCAGTCAGGTTTCATTCATTAAGATTGGCAACATAGTGGTTGAGATTGTTCTAGACATTAAACTATAACAAGCTATCAAAAAACAAAAATCAGATTCATTTAAATCACAAGGCAAAGACGCTGAGCTCTGCTCTCCTGTTCTGTGGAGATTTGTGGCTTTTTCAGGTCCATGAGGAGTTCAAAGTAAACAGCATCTCTCCCTGAAGCTCTTCTTGTTCTTCTTGTTCTTCCCTTTCCCGTTTTTGTCTTTGTTTTCAGACATTTTCTTGCCTCGCACTTCACGCATCAGGTCAAAGAACACCTGGAAAGAAATCAATCGGGCATTCACAACACATACAGCATTCATGTGTGTGAAAGAGTCAAAATGTCAGCTGTGCAAAAGTTTCAGGCACGTTCAGATTCCTCAGGTACTTTATGTGACGGGTCCCAGATCAGCTCATCGGGTTGAGCCATCAGGCTACCCCGAGGCCATTTACAGCACGCCCCCCTGCTCTCTAACACTGCTAGGTCTCAATAAAGGCTAAAAATCACCAAAAATAATTTTAAAAAAAAAGAAGAAGTGTGGCAGGTTCACAGAGATCATACCAACTCTCAGAATTTCTCTGTTTGCTGTATGAAGTTCATTTACAATAATCATCCACTTTCTGCCACAGATGTGGGTGGTGGGGTCAGCAGGCTAAGGGATGAAGCCACACCTCCCTCTGCCCGCCCACCCACCCGCCTCCTTCCTGGGTCTTCCTCTGGGTCTCATCCCAGTGGGACTTTGTGGAAACAGCCCAGCTGGGAGGCGTTCACGAGCTAAATACAGACCACGCACTCGTTTCTTTTGAATCACTTTTGGTGCCTAAAACTTCAGCACAGCTCTGTGCTGGTGTGTCTGAGCGACGATACCTTGTCAACATTGGCTCTGGTTTTGGCTGACGTCTCCACGTACTGGACGCCCCACGCCTCAGCCTTCGCGCGGGCCTCGTCCACGGGAACCTGCCGACGCTCCTCCAGGTCCGACTTGTTGCCCACCAGCAGGAGCGGGATCTTGTCCTCTTCTGCCTTCACCCGCAAGATCTGCTCCCTGTGAGCACAAATTATTATTTTGTCTTTCGACTGACTTTTTCCCAAATCTACTTTAACACGCTAATCACTTCAGTCGACAATAAAACGTGCCGGCACGTCACAAACAGAGACAAAGACTACGGGTTAATCAGAAGGATGGGGGCCGGTGCTTTAATGCATCGTTTACAGTGAGTCACTGCTTCCAGGCTCACGTGCTGACAACGGACCCGCTGCTGTCATGTAACCTGCTGAAAAATACAAATCTAATTTAAAGTCCGGAGTATCAAATCATTTCCCCTCTCAGCGAGCTTCAGTGAAGCTGACGTGTTTGATTCAGAGTACTGCTGACTAACATTTGCATTAAGCTTCAGTGTTTTGTTCCTGATGACTGTGCCTCTCCAAATCTTCCTGCCACAACACGTCCACACTGACACGCCTCTCCACAAATACTGTGACGCGGGTTCCACTTGACACGATTTTCTTACCTAGACGTTCATGTATTATTCAGGTCCTGATACTGGAAGATACTCTTGGGTTGAGATTGGAACAAAAATACAAAAAGATGGACCAACAAAGTGCCTCCTGAGTACCGTGGATACACTCTACAGCAGATATGTACTGAACGACAGTCGCTGATGATCAGCGATGTCATTTTAACCACTCAAACTAAACGCACCCATCGTTACCTGAACTCAGCAGTGGCCGTGAAGGACTCGGGTTCAGTGATGGAGAAGACCAAGAGGAAGCCCTCCCCGCTGCGAAAGTAGTTGTCCCTGATAGCAGCATAGTCCTCCTGCCCGGCGGTGTCCAGG
>VOQK01023137.1:0-14338 GCA_015052645.1 Benitochromis conjunctus
CCACCATCAGGCCAGGGTTTTTCTGTGTGGAGTTTGCATGTTCTCCCCGTGTTTGCGTGGGTTCTCCCCGGGTACTCCGGCTTCCTCCCACAGTCCAAAGACATGCAGTTTGTGGGGATAGGTTAATTGGAAAATCTAAATTGCCCATAGGTGTGAATGTGGGAGTGGCTGTGAGTGCGAATGGTTGTCTGTCTATGTGTGTTAGCCCTGAGACAGACTGGCGACCTGTCCAGGGTGTACCCCGCCTCTCACCCCAAGACTGCTGGGATAGGCTCCAGGGCCCCCCGCGACCCTGAAAAGGATAAGTGGAAGTGAATGGATGGATGAACGCCGTCTCATTCATTCAATAACATCTGTGCAACGGCACGTACACCTGGATGTCCGACATGCCTCTGGCAGATGGAGAGCGTGTGCATCCTTCAACACATGAAATAACAGTAATTAGAAGTATTAATATCTCTGATGATAAAGAGTCATTTCGCATGTTTGTGCTGGCCAGAACATGGAAAGAGCACAGTGCTGTTCACCATGTCTCAAGCTGCTAATATTTATTCAGTTTGCTGAAAAAGATGAATAAAAGTTGACAAAATAGCTCTGAACAAGTGAAACAAAGTGAGCTGGAGCACTGTTTAGCTGGAGCTTGACCAAAGCTGAGGTAGAGCTGATCTAGTCAGAGCTTAGTCTGGAGTTTAACTGCAGCCAAAGCAGCATGTAGTTACTGTTCACCACAGGTTAGTAAAGTAAATGATCCAAAATTTAGCCGTAACTCAGTGCTTGAAGTGGGCTGGAACGCAGCGGAACGCAGTTCCGGAACTTCTGTATTTTCATCTTTTGGGTTCCGCCACTTTTTTCTGAGTTCCGGTACTTACTGAATAGACAATATCACAAGACCGATAAAAGACTACATTAGCGTTCCTGCACTTATTTTTTCCCACTTCAAGCACTGCCGTAACTCATATAGAACTGCTAAACTAGAGTTTTAGTTAGCACTCAGCCAAACGTCATTCAGACCGCGACAGATGCTCAACCAGCAGAGGTCAGAAAAACGAAGCTCCGCAGCTCAGAGTAAAGTTGCTCTTTATAATGTAGAAGGTTGTGACTGCAGAGTGGGGTGATTATTAAACCGTGTGTGTGTGTGTGTGAGAGAGAGAGAGAGCCTGGAGCTGCTAATATTAAATAATGGATGGCAGCATTAGTGGGCTTGTAGCTGGCATGTCGAGAGAGGCATTAGAAAGTTTATATTGTGTCTCTGTGCATCACTCCCTCCTTTCTCCACACATTTGCTTTATTTCCTTCCTCTGTCTCGTGCCCTTTCTGTTCTCTCTCCATCTCTCTTCCCATCTCCCGTTTCTCTCCTCTTTCCGCCCTCCCCCCTCTTTCTCCTGGGTCATTATCTACAGCTGCTGGAGCCAAGTCTCCGTCCTGCAGCAGGAGGAGGACAACACATCGAGTGGTAGCTTGACGTGAAGCCAGAGGAGGGAGATGGAAGGAGGAGGAAGCAAAGTAGGGAAGAAAGGAGGGAGGAAGGAGGAGGTTGAGTGAGGACAGGCGAGAGAAGGGCGAAGAGAAAGAAAAAGACGAAGGAGAGAAGGTCAAGATGAACAAAGTGTGAGAAAGAGGAGGAGGACAAACAGCGTATACTGAATCTGTAAATCTCAAGTGTGCGCACTCACACACAGAGACCTCACTATTTACTTACTCAACCTTTTAATCATATTTTCTGTAAAATGGGTAAAAATAAATAAGATGAGTTATTTTTAAACCCAGCAGTGCCTGGAGGCTGAGCGTCCTCCACACTGCACATAACAGAAATGTGCAGGAGAAGCTAAATACTGAATCGTTTATACCTTTATTTATTTATTGGTCTGAACAGTGGTTAACGTGAAAAATACTGAGTCACCCTGTAAAAGATGCAACACATGTTTACCGACATTAATAACAATGACGAGCTGTTGTGCCTTTAAAAACCTTCCAAAGCATTTAAAGTTAGAAAAATGTATTGTGAAAATAGATTAAACATGTCGCATGATTAGTTTAAGAGAAATTTAGATGTAAAAAAATCAGAGTTGCATAAACTCAAAGCCTAATCATAAATTACACTTTACTGTTGTTGGTTTTGTTGAAATCGCAAGGTTTTTTATTTCTTTTCTCTTTTACAGTGAAAATAAAAACTGTGTGAATCGAGCAGAACAAAAACGTCTCATTCAGATATCTGACAGTAGTGACCCTGCAGCTGGAGCCAGCCGTCGTCATAAAGAAAGGTTTTACAAAAGGGGAGAGTCTCGGGAGGCACGGGTCAGCCCAAATATTCTGAGCTGCTCTCTCAGTATGTTAAATATTTCATGGTCAGAATTATGTCATCCTGCACCGAGCCACGATACCAAAGACCAGACAGATAGACACAAACTGAGGGAGGGAGACCGGCGAGGAAAGATGGAAAACACTGAGGAAGTGAAAAAGAAACGGGAAGGTTGGAGAGTCCCTCGAAATCTAAAAAGCAGCCATAAGGACTGAAAGACAAAGCAAATGCTGTTTCCCAATTGGAGTAGATAGAAATCCAATAATGCTGAGTCAGCCAATGGAACGCAGAGACCGATCCTTATCTCCCACCTGTAATAGGGGAGGCAGCCAATCACAATCTAATAGAGCGGCAGACAGCCAATGGTAATTAGTTTAGTGAGGAGAGCAGGAAGGACAATCAAATTGTAGGGAGAGCCCCCCGATCAGATACAATGGAAGAAGAAGAGAAGACCTCAAATGAAAATTTAAGGACCTTTTAAAACGTATGTCTTAATATTTTTCATTTTAATGTCATTTCAAAATAGGGAAAAACATTCGAGCTTGTACATCTTCTAACGTTTTGCATTTATAAAAAAACGAAACATTAAAAAAAAAAAAGAGGAGGAGGTTAAAATGTATCCACTCAAACTCAGCTGAATATGACTGGATATTAAAGCTCTTTTCTTTTCATTTTTAAACAGAGTGCAGGCACACAGAGGAGTGGCGCTCAACTTCTGAGGTTCCTGCTTTTCTTTCAGTCATCACAAACATGAAATATGTTCCTCACTAACTCAGCACTTAAAATAATCTCACTTTGATGTGCTTACATGGTCCATTAGAGCCGGTGTTTGATCAGCATCTGCTTTCAAACAGCAAATGCTTGCAAAAGCTTTAAATTAAAAACACTTTTAGAACAGCTGCTCTTATGTGCAAGCTTTGGGACATTTTAATCATCATTTTGGAAGTTAGAAAGTCTCTCATACCTAAAATGTTTACACAGGTTCTTCACAGAGGGCAATAGATTTGATCTGAAATCACAGATCCTTAAATATGATGCCAGATTTTCTTTTTGTAGATTTTGAACATGCAGCAGCAGATCCATAACCACCCTCTGCTGCAGTGACCTATAATGTTACCTGCTGTTTTAGTCCCTCGTTTCATCTCCATGACTTTCACTAATGTGTCTCATGTAAGTCACAGTTTGCATTAACATCTTTGTCTATGTCAAAAATGTCTTTTTTTTTTTATCAACTTTTCACACTGGCTGAAAGGACCTTCAGGCAAATGTTGCATCAACAACCCAGAATACAGGTGCTTGTGGGTTTTCTATAAAAGCTAAGGAAAAAAATGCGACAGTGAGCAAAACAGCTGAAGGCAACAGTCTGAGCAGAGAAAGACATAACTCTCAACACTGGAGAAGAAGAAAAGAATCTGCTGAACATTCAACAAAATCCCCTCAGTGCAAATAACCAACAACCGCACAACAACAAGACGCCGCAGATCTAACTCACATTAGAAAGTGTTAGAGAAAATCTTACATCGCCGTCATGGCCGGAACAACCTCCAGAGGCGCCTCGGGGCAAAAATGTACCGTTAAGCCTCCAGAGACCTTCGCAGTACGCATCGGTGTTATTACTCACGGGCAGGAAAGTCAATTGTGTTCATATGGCGCCAGGTCAGGAAACGGTTGTCCCAAAGAGCTTTATATTGTAAGATGATGACCAGAAACCAGTCATTACTCTGTAGTTGACATTAGTTATATAGAAGATCAATATTTTCCCAGTAATGTTTTATATAAAGTGAAATATGTATATACAACATGTGGTTTCCCAGTTATCTGTAATAGTTATCTGTGGTTTCGATTACTGATTAAGGGATATTTGAATTTTTTCATTTATGATGCAACAAATAATAAAAACTTAAATATTTTATGACAGTTTCTACACAAAACAGTCCAATAGATACTAAAATAAAACACACTGCCAGATGTGCTTTTAATTAACTGTTGGCAGCAGCTTTGCTGTACTTATATGGTTTAATATGACACCAAACAAGACAGACGCTGACATAGTTATTTTTTTCACTTTATAAATTTGTAAACAGTGACGTTATGTAAATCCAAACAATATGTTAATGGGTTTTTGGCAGCAGGCTGACAGGAATCCAAACTCCACTTCCTATTTATACAATGGTTTTCATGCAATCTAAAGCAGACTGTAAATTGATACAATAATATGGGAGTTATGAATATTCATATAAAATGTGGCAACTTTCCAATGTGTAAAAACTCCTCTGTGAGCCAAGAGCTCGGGCTTTAGCATACTCCAACAGGATTACCGACAGTTCCCTCTTCTTCCAGGAGGAGCTGATGTCACAGATGTCTTCATACAGCCACCTGCTACACACATGACACGCTCATCAGGAGTCAACCTGAGCAACAACGTGACATTATATGAAAGTTTACATCAGCAATACAAAGGAAGTGATGGGGTTTTTTTTTTGTTGTGATCAAAATGAAATATTCACATTTCAAACCTCTTTTGTGGGTGGAGATGCACCCATTATGTTTCATGATGAGCAGGCAAGATCAACATTACATTATTTCAATTTCTGCTGTCAAATTTGCAGATATAATTTTTGTGTTTATTTTAATTTTTAAGGGGTGTTAGTTGGGGGGGGGCATAACCCGAGTTTTGCAGACTGAGAAGAAGCTGTCTCTCGAGTACGGTTTATTTTTTTCTGGATTCTTGCAAAGCTACTCCAACAGAATCGAGAAATAAGAACATCCATTCATTCATCCAGTTACTTCCACTTATCCAGTTCAGGGTTAAAGGTGACAGGATAACCTTTATTAGTCCCACACGGCAGAAAGTACAAGAGCAGCAAAGAAAAATTTAGAGAAAAAGAGAAAAACTATAGAATAGAATAAGATAAACAGAATAACATAGTATACAAAATAGAAAGAATACTACTATACAGTAGAATAAGTACTGTACAAATGAATCAAATACTTTGTTACACAGGGAAAGCTGCACTTGGTGCCATTGCACATCAAGGAGACAGGGCGAGAGTTACAGTTGTGTGTGTGTGCGTGCATGTGTGTCTGTCTGCACGTGTGTGGTCCTCTGCAGAGACCGCGTTGTGGAGTCTGACAGCAGTAGGAAGGAAAGACCTGAAACAACTCATTTGCAGTATTATTTCGTTCAGTAATTTTGGTTTTGAAAGGCAGAAAACTGGTGTGACGATCAGAAGTTGGTCTCAGCTGTGCATCTGTGTGTGTTTGACTGGCAGCAGCTGAGGTGCTGCCAGAGCGCTGATGTTACACCGTAACAAGAGACACAAACCCCATTTGGACAAGGTTTTCATTTCAGGGATTTTAATCCAGTGCCGAGGATTTGTGTCATCTCTCCATTAATAATTACAGCTAAAATGAGCCTTTTCCATTTCCTGCATTTTATCAGCTCTCCGTGAAAATTAACTGTTACATGTGATGAAACCACGTGACCAAACAAATGACTTAATGCAGCTTCTAGGAGCACTTAATATTTTACTATGTTTCACTCAACTGCAGTGAAAAGCGGTGGGGGAAAAAACGGGTGAAATTTAGGGGTTGGAGCTTCCTGTATGGCGCCATGTGAGCGTCCTCCTCTGCCTCCGAACTGTTTGAATTGTTCTTCACAAGGACACCGGTATCGACCGGACAAGTTTGATCACCAGCTCAGTTTGTTTTTCCTCTCTGAAAACTTCTATTCTGGGTTACATCAGGCTGCTAAAAGCCTCTCTGCTCTCCTCCTCTTTCCATCCTCATCTTTCCCCCTCCTTCCTCCGTCACCTTTTCTGCCTCTCCTCCTTTTCCTAAATCCTGTGCTCTCCTTCCGTCTGCTGCCTTTCTTTCTCCTCTCCTCCTCCAGTGTAATCCACGGCCATGTTTAATTGATAGAGTGATGATGAAAGTTGCAGGAGGAGGGATGGTTGTTCCATGTTTTCTCCTCCTCTGGTGAAGGAGATCCAGCTCTTTAAGCAAACTGAAATCCTGCCTCTCCATCCCCTCGCTCTCTCACGTTCCTTTTTCTGTTATTTAACCACTTGGTTTTTTATTTCCATGCAATCTGTTACTCCTTTTAAATCTCACCTTTTCCTCTTTCAGTTTTTGCATGAAATCATCTTTTGCATCCTTGTCTGAAACCCTAGCATATGGCTGAAAGCCGCTGTCACACTTAGATTAATGTAAACACCTTTAAATTACAGGAATGGACAAGAGTTGTGGGTCCCTGGGTACCCCCCTTAAAAACATGTAAATATAATCTTTAATGCAAGTATTTTACCTTTACAAAACCTCCTGATAGCCTTTTCTGACAGATCTCATCCAAGCCAGTGGACTTCAGTTCCAAAACCCATCATTTTACCTCATGGAGTACGGTGGACAAAGAAGGTTTTGTCAAAGCAGTCTGATTGCTTTAAACATAAGGTGACAACTTAAAAAATGCCATCAGTCCATCAGTGGTAAAAACCCAACTACAGGACTGACAGGGGAGTATTTTTATAAGTCCCTCCTTTATGAATGTGACTGCTTCCTTCAGCCCCTCCTGCCGTCTGTTACATTCATTATTAATAATCTAGATTCAATTGCATGAATACCTTAAAGCAATTGCTCTCAAAGTTTTTAAAACTGAACCTGTGATAACACAAATGTTAAATGCACCCAACTGAAAAGATGGTAAGACTGTTGCAAGAGAAAGGAAGCAAATAATAAACAGACAGAGACGTGATGCGCAACGACAGGTGAGTTACAATCAAAGAGCTCCCAAAAATAAGACAAAGTCTATTTTCAGCATCAGAGTGGTTATGTTGTTATCTAAAGCTGAAGAGCTCTTCAAGTTCCAACATTCAGATCAAAGTGCATCAAACTCTGCTGCGCAGTGACGTCAGAGACGTTCTGGACGAGTTTTACGAGCAAAACGAGCTCTGCTCACGTGCTCTGCTCGCTAACGTCATAGCGTCTTATTTATTTCATCAGGAAACAAACCCTGACAGAGACATCAACTTCCTCCTTTCAGTCCCACCAGACCACGTCACAATAAACACCTCAGAGTGATTCATCATAAAGCAGATACGATGTCACTGTCCCAACAGCTCCCCTCATCACCTAAAAAAACAAGTGAACATGTTGTTTTGAGGATTCTTGAATATCACTTCTGCTTTGTTACAACTTTGTTTAGCCCTTTAAGCAATGACCAACATCTGCTTCATATTAATAGATGCAATAAGCTGCTCTAATTGTCCTCCATCAACAGTGCAACGTAATGTATCTTCAATTAGAAAGAATGAAAAAGCATTATCTCATGTGACAACACTGCAGTTTATATGTGTCTTGGTTTGGGAAAGTTGTAACAGTTAAACAAATCCAGGTAAACAGGAAGTGATGAGTCCAAAAGCCACAGCGATCCACTCTGCTGTGATTCTGCAGCCAAACTAATGTAGAAATCTCTGAATCCATGGGATTCAGAGATTGATGAGGACGGAGGTTACTGTGCTGAGGCAGAACTGAAAATGTTGTGCATGGCTGAATGCATCTCATCTTATGTTTGGAGTATATTTAAATAAAATTAGATGTGTGTTTAATATTGAAAAGTTACCAGCTGGGCTTGCCTGTTGTGGGAGGGAGCACAAGCAAGTGGGCAGCTGATAAGAGAAACTGTATATTTTAAAGAGAGTGGTATATTGTAAGTTGCCTGTATCCTTAATTTTGGTTGTCTAGCAAGTGTTTCTCCAATCTTTACCTGTGGGGGTCAAGGATAATGTCACAATATGCAGAAGGGATGACTCAAGAGCAGGGCATGTAGGCAGGTTTAAATAACAAAAAGAAGCCTTTATTGTTCTTTTAAAACCACTAAGAAAGGCAAAACCCAAATAGAAAAAAACAACGAAGGATTCACAAAAAAAACACACACAGGTAAGAAAGAGACACAGGTGAAGCCAATCAAACCCAAGTGAAGCTAATCAGGGTCAAGCAGACACTCACAAAACAAAATCAAGACAAGACGCAAGAGAAAACTAACTAGTAAAATAGTAAATACTCAAAAGACAATGAACACTGACACACGAGGACTAAAACTAACCAGAGGGAAACATGGAAGGCACAAAGATCTGTCCAACAGCCAAGAATCACAGCCGTCACAAATGATGAGCTCAAAGCGAGAAAAGACTATCAGAGAAAGTTATTCTGAGCGTTGGACACATGTAGGGCTGACTGCATTTTAGGTAAGACTTAAATAATGTTATTTAAGGTTTATTTTCATAGTTATGTAGTGATAATTGTCTTGTACCTGCAGAGAAAGTGATGATCAGGTGAGGTTCCTTACTCCAAGCAATCTTTGTCCTATTGTTGATGTCTGTAATATGTTGAGCATGTTTTAGAAGGTAACTACGATTAAATGACAGAAACTGCTGATCAGAAAAGGCCAATACCTTTATAGGTGTGTGAATAATGCAGACTCCTACACAAAGGAGAAAGTCCTGACTGATTGTAGCTTGGTGTTTGAGAGGTATCCTTGTTAGGCCTCTGTTTTTAGACCACTGGTCTAAGACTTCTTGACCTATTTACTGCTGACAAAATCTGTAATAGTTGTTTGACCTGTTGCCAAACATGCCTGCCAAATGCAACTCAAATGAATGCAACATCATCGTGTTTGCTGACGACAATGCTCCAATTGTTGGTTTCAGCGAGGCTGACGAGTCAGCACACAGACAGGAGGTAAGAGCTGTGCGAATGAAACAGCTTGATGTGAATAAAACATTAGCTGTGATAATGGACCTTAGGAAGTCCTGACAATAACCTCACTGCGCGTCAGCATCCCTGCTGCCAAAAACTTCAGGAACATCCCTAATTCTCGGCATTGACGTGACTAAAGGCCTTATCTGGATATCAAACACTCCCTCTCATAATAAGAAGAATAATAGCACCTATCGAGTTCTGGTCTGACCCAGATTTGCCTCCGTGTGCTGGCAAGATAATGGAATGATTCTATATTGATTAGTCTTAATCCACTGGGAGATTTTAGAGCTGAAATATAAATATAAACTGAGAATCAATGTGGCATGTGAGCTGTAGAGTGCTATTATTAGACTCTAGAAACTGAAAATAAAACCGACCAAATGTCTCCAAATATAACAGACATGCTGACAGTTTTTGTCTTCACTTTTGGACAAATGGTACATAAATTTAAAATAAAGAACAAAAAGCAATCATTACTCATCAGGTGAACAACCAGGAACAGATTGATGGGCTTTGACCTTTGAACTGTCAGCTATTAATACCTTTTACATGAGAGAGAAAGCTGTTTAGACATGAAGTAAAATGGTAATAAACCCCCCCATTAAAAAAAAAACCCCTACAACATCACATGAAAACACAACAATAAACTCCACGACAAGCTTAATAAACAGTAAATTAAATTAAAGCCTTGTTAGCCATCCACAAAGCAAATCCACACAATAAAAATCATCACAAAAATGGAAAATGTTTTTAAATATTTTTTTTAAATTAAAAAGTAAAACAAGTTCTTGAACTTCTCTTAAGATGTTCGGTCATGTTGCGTTTCAGTTTCAGACCCAGGTTGCAGACAGAGTCGGACAGGTTACACAAAGAACTATTTAATAGAACGAGCGTAGACATATGCGCATAGAAATAATCAGAACAGGTCCAAAAGGTAAGAATACAGCGAGATCAAGAAATAAATGAAAAGACTGAAGAAAGACAAGCAGATGATAGTCAAAAGAAACAGACGGAAACGATTCACAGGTGGAAACGATGAAGGCAGACCAGACAACTGAAAAAGCAGGGTAACAAAGGCAGGAAGTATGTATATACACAACATATGAGCCTTCAAAATAAAACAGGAAGAACTTAAAGACAATTAGCCAACAAAGGCAAACATGAAGAAGAGAAGGAAACAGAACTAATGAATATATATTTTCCTGATTTTGTTTTGTCATTTCTCTTTTCTTTTAGTGGGTATTGGAAAAATAAACAACTATTCTTGTACGCTGAAAATCATACAAACACAGGCAGGAACATGTATTCTCACATTTCTTTACCAAAACTCTGATTTATCACGTATGAAGCATAATTGCGCTGATGATCTATGTGCATGGATCTACGTGCATAAAAACTACATGCTTATTTTTTTAAATAATGGTATCAGGGTCTGTGAAGTGATGAAATCCACAGTGCTGATGGACACACATCTGTGGGTTGTCCTCTAAAGGCACTTGATTTTAGTGCTGGACAGCAAACTAACCACAGACGCTCGACTGTTTTGCTGTTTTTAAAGGCACATGCAGCACTTCTAAACTTCTCATTTCACATATTTAAGAATAATTCTGAGAGCTGCTTTTGCTACATGACACATTGCTTATTTTTGCTAATGAGATTTCTCACGTGAACAAACTGAACACGCCAGCTTCCACACAGCAAAGGGCGCTTCATATAAACCAATTATTTAAGATTAAAACAAAAATACTATTATCTGTGTGTATTTATTTTGACCTCAGGGAGCTCGACGTCGGTTCAGAGGAGAATAAAAGCATTTGCTTTCTTTCTACATCTCCCTCTCTCTCTTTGTTTCTACGCCTCGTTCTTCCTATTTTCTGCCCTCTCATTTTGTCCTGTATTTACATCTCCCACGCTCTCTCCCGTCTCCCACCCACCCTCCTCCCCCCCATGCATACTCATCTCCTTGTTATTAACTCATCGGTGTTTGTTGCTGAGAAGAAGCTCACGTTGTTTCAGTGCGTCTCTAATGTGCTTTATTTGTTCATTTTGCATAATCTACATTTCCATGTTTATTTATACCTCTCTCTCTGCCTCTTTCGCTCACGCACACACGTGCACGTGATTTGAATATCACATGATGTTTTAAATGTTTTAGATAAGCTGTACACGAAGAGAGAGGAGGAGGGAAGTGCAAAGCTAAGGAAAGAGAAAAAAAGATCACACACTGATAAATAAACTGTCGCGTGCACGAGCATTGTGTTAGCTTTTACAAAAGACATTGTTGCTCTTTGACTGGCTGCCAGATATCTGCTGAAGTGTTTCACTGAACAGTTGACTCCATATGTAAACAGAAACATTTTGCACTCGACTTACATCTTGTCATCTGTCAGAGACTCGGTCAAACCTCCTCAAGCCTGTTTCAAATCTGCAGGAAGGTTTGACAAGATGACCCCTTCCAGACTTTCCAGCCATCTTTAACCTAACTATAGGAGGCCTTCAATGCTTTTTAATTATATATGACGACTTCTGGAACTGACCAAGGCCCTGAATGATCTTTATGAAAGATCAAACCACCTGGAACTCTGTTAGGAGTGCCTTCAATCTCTGGAACAACCTCAAGAATGCCTTGCATATTCAAATCTGCCTGAAGCCTGTTGCATGCACTGGAAATCTTAAGTGCTCACGCTGAAGACAACTCACCTTGGTGGTACTCTTAAGAGAAGTTGACCCACCCTTGTGTGAGCTGTTAAGATCACATGAGGACAAGGTGTAAGTAGGAGTAGACCCTTCACAGACACCATTCCATGGCCCTTCTTTTAAATCATTTTAAACCATCCCAACATTGTAAAGAGATTTTTAAAAGTCCACTGAAGAAAAAAAAAAAAAAAGAATCTCTTGATCCTTCATGACACCACCTCCTCTACAACTTCTTCGAGATTTTCTGGAAAATCTTCATGAACATCTAACCTCCACAATTCCTCCTGTAACAGGGATTAGTGTAACTTCATAAAGAACATGGAAGTTCAATAGCAGCTACAACACCATAGGAAAACTTGGAACCGCCAAAAAACAAACCTTCCCTGAGAATATCTAAAACTTCAGCAAGGACATTTGAAAAATGTGAAAAAAATGGAAACTGGCCTAGAAGTGCATCAATCAGTTAACAATCCAAAGCCCTTTTAAGGCATCAATGAATGTAAGGATTACAGGAAGGTAAGGTTTCGCGGATTCACACTAAGGATTTCTAGATTATCGCCAGGAAAGTCTAGAGCAAAACTGAAATATGTCATAAGAGATTCAAGAAGCCTCAAATCTTTTTAAATTACATACAGGGGTTCCTCAAGACCTCCGTAAACAACCCTGCTACATCTTTAAAGTTGTTCATCAAAATCCATATAGCATCAAAGAAGTCTTTTAGTTTCTCAAGGACACCAAGAACTTTCTAAAATAGTTCTTGAACATCTTGAAGGATGAATAGAAATCCTAATGACCCCTGCAAGGAGGTCTGGACACTCATCAGGACTCCCTGAAACTCCCTCATCGACACATTTGGCCACTTCAAGGATGTTTTAAAAATCAAAACATTGAGATATCATTCACCAATATATATTCAGCGTTCGTTGGATTCACCTAAAAAAGCCAAAGATTCTAGCACTGAACGAGAGTTTATAAAGTCAGCAGTGTAGAATCGAGTATCAATATGATCCTCCAGGCGATAAATGATTAGAGCAGAAAAAGATTATAGTTCCTGAACTGTGTCACGGCTTTACTTTGTCAAAGTCATTACTCACTTTCTAATATCAGTGGCCATCCATTGTACATATTACACTAAACGTCTTAAATATCATCCTTGTCTTCTCTTCCTGTGCTCTTCTTTATTTCTCTTCCAACACTTCCTACTGTAGCTTCAGTGTCTGTAAATCAGCTTAATGTGAAATCTGTGCTGAGGGAAACAAGCTTTGACCCTCAGACGACCGGTATAGCTGCGAGCTTTATCAGAGGCTGTGGGGGAGACGCAAGGATGATGGGAGGGCAGCAGAGGTCGACAGGTAGATTCAGAGCTGAGATGTAATTTCCTCTGTTCTTCTGAACTGATGACGTTTTTACTGAAGACATATGAATATCAGTTTTTTATTTTTTTAAAGCAGTCTAAGTTCTGGATCAGGTTAGTTGTTCATAATCTTAATGGTAAACCTCTGAACGGGCACACGTTACTCTCTATAATAATAGACCAGCAGCAGCTGGGTGGAAAAACCATAATACAGGTTTTCACCTTGGAACTGGAGACTGTCTTATCTTTAAGAGGAAGTCAGTCCCTACTATAGCTCTGTGTATTTATAACCCTGTATAATAGAAGCACACTCACATTTCAGAGAACACTGCATTGACTTGCATTCATTTCTCTGAGACATCCTAACACAATAAGAAAATGAAACAAAGTCTTGACTTCACGCTTTAATCACGTGCCTGGTCTCACATTAAAATTTGCAACAGCTAAAATGGTCTAAGCACAAGATGTAATAATAATAATAATTTTATTTATAAAGCGCCTTTCAAGACACCCAAGGACACTTAACAATAGAATAAAACAGACAATAGAACAATGAGAAAATGGCAAACAATAAAAACAAAAGCAGAACATAAAATAAACAAACAATAATAAAATAAACAAACAGTGGGTTCACAGTGAATATGCAGATTTGAACTGATGGGTTTTGAGTTGAGATTTAAACTGGGGGAGAGAACCAATGTTTCTTATATGTGGGGGTAGAGAGCTCCACAGCCTGGGAGCAGAGCAGCTGAAAGCTCTGCTTCCCATGGTGCTGAGGTGGAAAGAAGGCACAGCAAGCTGGACAGAAGAAGAAAATGGAAGTGAGCGGGCAGAAGAGGTAGTGCTTAACAGGTCAGAAAGGTAAGGAGGAGCAAGGTTATGAATTGCCTTGAAGGTGAGCAGAAGAAGTTTGAATATTATCCTGAACTTCACAGGGAGCCAGTGAAGCTCCTGAAGAACAGGGTGATGTGCTGGTAGGAGGGGGTCCTGGTAATAATGCCAGCAGCAGAGCTCTGTACCAGGTGAAGCTTATGGAGGGATTTTTGGGGGAGACCATGCAAGAGAGAATTACAATAGTCAAGGTGGGAGGTAACGAGGCTATGGACCAGAATGGACATAGACTGGGTGGAAAGAGAAGGACGTAATCTGTTAATGTTGCGTAGATGGAAATAGGCAGAACGGGTGATTATTGATGTGAGATTTATAGGATAGTGAACTGTCTAAGATGACAC
>VOQK01023149.1:0-12157 GCA_015052645.1 Benitochromis conjunctus
GCTTTCCCAGTTTAGTTTTAGTTAGTTCTTCATGGTTTGCTTTTTGCCTCTTTCTTTGTATGCCCTTATTCAGCCACATTAAACGGCTCGCTTTTTGTTGTTAAGTTTTGGCCACGCTTTTTTGTGTCTGCAATTTTGGGTCCTAATGTTCGCAATTCTACAGTCTGCTTCACCCAGACTGTGACATGTACTGCAATATACAGTAATAGTACTCCAATATACAGTAAGAGTACTGCAATATACAGTAACAGCACAGTAAGGGTTAGGGTTAGGGTAGGGGTAGGGTTATTACCCTAACTGTGCTAACTGTGTTACTGTGCTATTACTGTAACACAGCAATAACATAGTAATGCAGTAATAGCACAGTAACACTGTAATAACACAGTAACAGCACATTAACACAGTAATAGCACGGTTAGGGTTATAGAGCCTAACCCTTATAGAGCCAATATTCTCTTAGACAACCTCTGAGGCCTTCACAGAGCAGCTGTATTTGTACTGACATTAGATTACACACAGGTGCACTCTATTTAGTCATTAGTACTCATCAGGCAAGGTCTATGGGCAACTGACTGCACTCAGACCAAAGGGGGCTGAATAATTACGCACACCCCACTTTTCAGTTATTTATTTGTAAAAAAAATGTTTGGAATCATGTATGATTTTCGTTCCACTTCTCACGTGTACACCACTTTGTATTGGTCTTTCACGTGGAATTCCAATAAAATTGATTCATGTTTGTGACAAAATGTGGAAAAGTTCAAGGGGGCCGAATACTTTTGCAAGCCACTGTATGTGTGTGTGTAAAAACCTTGTTTTATTTGAGCAAATGGTTTGCGCGTTATTGTTTTTTCTCATGAGTGCTTTTATAGGACTGGCTGTGCTGATAACATCCTTCTGACTGGGTCAAATAAACACACAGTGGGTTGGAAACACTGATAACACTGAGCACACACAGACAGATTCAGCCATGATCCTGACGGGCCGCAGTTTGTGTCTTCCTTCTGGAGCCACCGTCCAGGAGCTCTTCTCAGTGGCTCGAGATGCCAGCATCATCCCCGATATCTCCTTGGATCCCGTCCTCTCCACCTTCTTGTCGCTGGACTCGTCAGCAGCGCTGCAGCATCAGTACAACTTCTTACAGCGGAGCATGAGCAGGGAGCAGCAGACCACGTTCAACCTCAACCTGACGGCGGAGCTGGGGGGCAGCAGGGTCACCTGTGGAGGAGTGGGGGTTGTTGCTCTGGCTTTGTCCATGCTTTTTGATCACGTTGCCCAACAGGTAGATAAAACTGTTGCGTTTTGTCTAATGTTTGTATGACATTATTTTTATTATGATCTCTTTTTCCCCCCTTTGCATTCCCCCGTGTCTGTGTTCCCTCTTTCACTTTACATCCTGTTTTAGTTTGAAGGTCAGACCTTCATGTGGTGTTGTTGCCTTTTTACTTCCTACCTTTTACTTGAATTTCTTCCTTCCTACAAACTGTCCCTACATCTAGCTTCTTACCGCTTGCTGTGAGCACACAGGGGAAAAGGGGACGTGCCAGTTGCTTTAAGAGATTTGATGAGGCAATACAGTGTCAGTAATAAAAATTAACCAATGGGCAGCTGTCAGTGCTTCGAGGGTGGGTGTACAGCAGCCGGCCAGTAGCATGCATAATTATATCAACAAAGAAAAAACACTTATAATGACCTATGGGGCAAATACTCGGTATGCCCAATTACAAGTCCAGCCTGGCTTCAGCCACCCAGCCCATGACCATGAAGTGCACAAGTGGAAGAAAATGGACCGCAGACTAAACAGCGTTATGTACTTGATAGTGTATTTAGATTACTTAAATGAGTTAGCTATAAATATACTGGCAGAGGTGTAATGGTCTGTAATGTATGTCATTCTTCACTCAAATGAGGACTGCCATGCAGATACTTTGGTGTAATTTCACTCTGTTTGAAACCTCTCTAAGCAAAATGGACTACTGGAACGTACCCAATGAGCCACAAATTCGTGAAATAAAAAAGCCTTGTGTTTTTTCCCATTTTTCCTCTTTCTGGCTCTCTGTGTTTGGAGTTTTGAGACATTTTCTTTAATATCTATAGTACTCTATTGACACAAATACTACCTCGTTTTGTGTTCGTCTTTGGGCCAGCATGACAGTTTGTGTCATAAAATGTGCTTTGTATTCCAAACAGGTCCGAGCACAAGGATCAACAGAGGGTCCCTTGTTAACTCAAACATCCCGGCCTAAGAGGATTTTTGGCATCAGCAGCTCATCGAGAATTGGCTGGATTATCCACAACTTCCTCTGCCTTATCCCAGGCATCGCCAACAACCAGGAGCAGATGGCTGAGACCACAGAGCTCTACGATAACTGGCTGAAACTTGAGCTTCTTGACCATTATGAGAGGATGACCACAAAGAAGAGAATGAGTTCAGTGTCCATGCAACAGTGGCTGACAGGAGCTGCAATTCATCTGCATGTGCGAATCCACCAGGTCAGGACAGATAGATGAAAACACGTCCAGCTCAGGTTATGACAATATGTGTTTATTGTATTGCATCTGTACGCCTCTACATTGTAAAATCTGCTTCATATGCAGGTAAGTGTTTATTTCCCATATTGCAGGTTCTTTCTCTCCCTTTAGATGATGGCAGAAAACCAAAGCTACCGGGAATTTTGAGTGGGAGGTATTGAGTTGATTTTAAAGCACTTTCTTCTGCCTACAGGCCCGTCTGCAGTCTGTGCCATTAGGATCAGTTAATTCACTGCGCATTTCTTATAAGACGGGGTTGGGTCACCTGGTTCGGGGCTATACAGCTTACCTACGTGCAAACGTCCAGGAGACTCCAGCTCCTGGTCCACAAAAACCAAGAACCAGTGCAGCCAACAGACCTAAACACGCTAACACATCTAATATAACCAAGATGAGATGCTCCAGCAGCCTCCTTGTTAATGGTAGCCAGGTTGGTCCAAGTAATAAATCTACCACACCCAGTTTAACTGCAGGTATTAACAGAGGCTGTAAAACTGATGAATCAGGTGGAGACTTTGGATTTAAACTTCTAAATGGAAGCAATGACACCACAATGACAGGAGACACCCTCAACACGTCATCCAGATACAGCAGGAAGGAGGACGACAGCATGCTTGGACTGTTAGTCATCGAGCCCTCGAGAAACGTGAGTCACAGCATCCAGCATCACCCCTGTGAGTGTCCAGCCATACAAGAAGCTCTGGTGACTCGAATAATCAACGCGCAGGACCTGGAGAGGAACAGAAATTTTTTCCAGTATCCTGACAGAGTTTTTCAGAGCCTGCTAAGGCAGAGGGACGACTTTGAACTTAGGACAAATTAGACAAAAACAAATATCTGATTAGTCAGCCTCAAAAACACACAAACTTGTTACAGCCAAACTGGCATAATTGTTTTTCCTATTTCCTACCAGTCTATTAAACTGGGTCAGGTACCACATATATAAAAACCCTTTCAATACAAATTTCACATGACTGGAATTAACTTTTTCAGATAATTTAGAACACAAATGAAAGTGTTTTCTTTGAACCGTCGTCATTTCCTAAATGCCAAATGTCATCTGAAATCATCACATAATGGGCTTTTGGCTTAAACATCTCAGATTTGCTTAAAGGTTTCATGGTCCAATATTTGGAGATACACAAACATTGTTGTAAAGATTCAAGATAGATAAATATTTAAAGTGTTTGTTTGTTTGTTTTACTTCTCAAATTTGAACACACCCTAATAAAAAACCTCACATTTGCAAAAGAGAACTAGTGACAGTTCTTGAATGGTATAGAGTTATTTATTTATTTTTTTACAATAATGCAAACACAAATATAAAATACTTTTAACATAAAATTCTTAATCATATAAATGAAGAAAATGCAATTTTAATTCAACTCTATTGCTGGATTAAGCAAACATGACAAGTTGTACCACAAAAGCAAAACTATTAGATACTAGTAGATAGTCTAATCCAAATAGAAGATGATAAAAAAAAATATACATATAGCACACATTGTAATAAATAGAAACCTACACTGAGACTAACCTAAACAAAACCTAACATTGTATACGAGAAAATTAAACTGAAACTTAACATTTAATTAGAATGAAAACTAAACTTCAACGAGCAGTTTCTCACTGGAGACTACCTGAAATGAAACTGAACAAAAAACAAAACTTAATAATAATAAACGCTAATAAAACTGAAAATATACTGTGAATTGTCATTATCATTTACTCAGTTACTTTTTTTTAAAACTTAATTTGTTTACCTAAAAATATAAATTAATAACCGCACGTAGATCTGTGGAGGGGCACCACCACTCCATTATACAGTAACTAGCAGTACTTCAGCCCCGGATGCAGCAGGAGGCGCTATTCATCAGTGAATAGTAGTGAACGCAGCTAAACGGGTAAAATAATGATTTATCCCTGCTAAGCGCACATTTTATTTTAGTTTATGCAAGAATAGTATTAATAATATTATTATAATATGATTACCTTTAGGGAAGCCGGTTTTGCTTATAAAACGCCATGATTCAGCTAATGCTCGCTGTTAGCTTCATGGCTGAAATAAAAATAAATGATGCCATAAAGCTACAAGCTTTCGTTGTGATTTCCCTAACAGCTGTTTTATTACAAAAAAAATATTTTAAAAATTATTATATTTAATTTCGTAAGCTCTTTCACCAAATCATGAAAAAACAAACAAACCCTGAAATAATAAAAATGTTTATTGCAGGAAATCTACGCCATTCATTCGCGGGATCCGCCTACTTTCACGCATGCGTGTGTTAACGGCGCCTTCATTTCCGTACACTAGCATGAACAGGAGCAACGAGGGCTATTGTGAAGCATCCATACAGCAGTTATCTTAAGGTACGTGTTCAACTTTGTGCTGTTTGTTATTTTCCCGTAATATTTGATTTCCCCCAAGTAAAAAACAGACACCCAGCTACACTACGAGGCCGGCGCTGTGAGGCGACGCGCAAAAAACAAAGTGGGAGAAGTTGTGTCGAAACGTTGATGAACAGTCATTAAAGTATGCCACGTTGTTAGAATGTATGTGTAAGCTAAAGCTAAGGCTGCTTACATTTGCTGCATTGTGTTTTATTTCCGCTTCCAGTCGTTTAGAATGGCTCTGTAAGCCACTACGTAGGTTAGCTCATAGGCTACAGTGCTAACACTGTTATTGGGGCAAATTCCCGAGAGATTAAGTTTCAACTAGTAGGACAGTCCTCCATATTGTTTCTTTTAGGTGGGGGGCCATGAGCTTCAAGCATCTCTAGTAATGACTCGGGACTGTACTCGGGATTGCCTGCTATACATATTTGGCATCACATCATGATTTTCAGGTGTATTACATGCCCACGCTCTGCGTAATGGCCTTGCTATGATGGCAGACTAGTTCACCACACCCACGTTGTCACTGGATGATGGGAAAACTGCAGTTTGATGCTCAGTATTTTCCCAAGTTGTGTAAAATTAAGCCTTGTTAGAGAAGGAACTGCACGAGGAGGTTTGGGCGTATCGGGGATGGTTCTGTTGGATAACACTGTGCATTGAATGTGTGGGTGTGGTGTTTAAAACCTTATTGAGCAAACAAAAGGGCAAACTTAGCCAGGGATGGCGATAGATACATTACAATACTGTTTAAAAGTCTTGAGCCACCACTCGTTTCTTTATTTTGCTTTTCAAGAGCCAGACTTGGTCTCAAGCAATAGTTTTCCAGGTTTTTCTTTGGAAATTGGTTCGGGTTTTTTCTCACTAGTTGAGAAAACTCAACTAGTGGAATAAGAAGTGGCAGGCCTAAAAATATATATATAGCAGATCAAGAATATCTGAAAGTCGTGTCCTGGAAAACATCTGATTGGCAACGGCTTCATTTTTCATTATGACAATGATCCCAAACACACTGGATAGAAAACCACAAAGTGAAACACTATCAGTCTGCCAGTTTGGCCTCCCCAGAGCCTGAACCATATTGAGGCAGTGTGGGATTATCTTAACAGAGAACAGAACAAAAGGCAGCTGACATTCAGCAAGATTGCAGGTTATGGTGTGATAATTTCTTTCAGTTTTTTTCACATAATATATACATAGTTTGAAAATGACCAAACATCATTAAATTGAACTAGATTTTCTCTTCTGTGGTCAGTTGTGTTGTACTTTCACTGAAGCATAGACAGAAGCTTGTGTTTGTTGATTTACATACACTGACATAAATTCAAATCATCAGCAGGCATTCATTTACATCTTTTAACCATGTACTGTAAACTTGGCTTTGGTGATTGATGTGAATGCTTTTACAGAGCTGAACAAAATGTCAGATTCAGACTCTGATTCTGACAATGGTGTCTGGGGCAGCACCAGAAGATCTGTGGTGAGTTAAAAATCTTTTAATAAAATGATTTACTTATTTTATGTTTCTTTCCTTTATGTCACTGATTATCATTTTTCTCCCTTTTGGTCACTCAGAAAATGGACGATATGGTCATCACCTTTCGTCCATCAGGTAAGAAGCTGCCAAAATAATTGTGAAGAATTAACCCTATGATGCTAATCTTGGGTGATTTATTTTTTCACCCACATGATTTTCATTGTTTTTTTCTTTTTGAGACATTGTACATGGGGAAATAAGAGTACTTTAATTTGCCATGTATTGTTGTAATTTAATATACTTTTATGGGAAGTGTGTTTTATCGAGTAATTTATACGTGACATTAGTGGTAATGTGTCAAAAGTGCAAATTAGTGTTCTACAGTTAATGGTACATACTGGGTCATCATAATAATCTGATAATAACTGTGTACTTTTATGTCATGTACAATCAGTAATAAGTAAGTTAACACATTTAATGTTGAGCAACCCTTTTAAATGACACCTTAGAGAATAACTCAAATGTATAATATCATTGCTAATGAATAAAGTTCATGTTTTTGCTTGCTTAAGTAAAAACATGAACTTACAGCTTTTAGACTCACTTGCATATTGCACTGATCTTAGAGTAAGGGTCACATCTTTGGTCTGCAGCTGCACAGAGCCTCTTTGGGTGTTTAAAAAGGTTCTTTTTACTAAAGAGAGACTATGTTAGTTTTGTCACTGAAAAGAATGAACACAGGTGTTTTTACACCAGCCCTTACTGGATATGCATTTGTAGGAGTCTCCCTTTGATGAATTACTGTGGAATAAATCAAATTCATCCCACCTGACCACCTCAGGTTTTCATAGGAAGATGCACTTCTTAATAAGAGTTATTCAAAGTTTCAGATCACTGCTGTCACTGTGGATCTGTGAATACAGACTCAGTGCTTAATGCTTGAAGTCTTAAAAATCTGGATGTCTGATCTCTCTCAGCAAGTTTGGAGGCCTATAGAAACAAAATTTTTTTCAGATAAAGGAGTCCTATTATATACCCTGAAATGATATACCCCGATGCAGCTGTTACAGTTTGCACCAGTTTATTTATCTAGGATAAGATGGGAGATGCTTTCAGGATAGCTGTCTAACTCATGCGGGTGGATGGCTCAAACTGAGGGCGAGATACCAAAACTTTGCGTCATATTGTGCCTCATTGAGTCCTCGCCCTGCATGTTTAAAGCAGAGTCCAGTGTATTCCTGGTCCCTGGTGTGTTGGAGGTACGAGGAGCCAGTATACAGTTTAATAAACCCACATAATCTCTTCTGCTCGTTTTTTTTATTGTGCTGCTTTTGTCAAAATAATGGTCATTATTTTAACAAAGTGAGCATGTCCTTGTTTATAAGCCAACACCTTGTTAGCAGCACGTTCCCATTAGTGTATTTTTGCACTGCTGGTCTCGTAGTCTTCAGTTCTGATACTAATTGACTATAAAAGTCTTCCGGCCTAGATATCCACCACTTTAAAGCTTTTAATGTAAGGAAGCAGTAGGAGGAAATGTAGTAGTAGGTCCATTTTGCCTCTCTACACCACCACAGTGGATTTTTAATCAATCACGATTAAAGTGCAGATTAGCATAAATTTGTTTAAGAACTACAGTATTAATTTTTTGCTTTTTAGTACACAGACCTCAATTGTCAGAGGTTCAAAAGCACTTTGACGTCTGTCTTTTAAACAATAAGTTGCAAACCACCTTAAGAACAAGAATGCCGAGCTAGACTTTACAAGAAAGCATCTAAAACTGCCTTCATACTTCTTGGGGGCGGGGTCTTTAGACAGTAGAAACCAGGATGAGCTTGTACCAAAATGAAGAGTATGGAAAAGGAGAGAAACAGCTCTAGATCTGAAGCATACCACATCATTTGTCAAACATTATGGACACAATGTTATGTTATGACCACGTATGACTGACAGTGGAAATGAGTCACTAGTGTGTGATTATGTGACTACTGATAGAAGTAGCAGTACGAGGCTGTACTCTCGGGTCAGATTCAGAAAAATGCTGCAAAAATGATTGGAAAGCACTTCACAGTCCAAACGGATAATATCCCAGAGCATAGTGCAAAGCAACCCAAGAGTCTCTCAAGGCAAAGAAATGGGATATTCTTTACTGGCCAAGTCAGTCACCTGATCTCAGCTCAACAGAGGAGCTTTTCAGTTTCCGAAGCCACAGAGAGCCACAAACAATCACCAGCTCAGTGAAAGGTGTTTTATAGACTTCAGGCAGTCACAGACTGCAAAGGAATTTCATACAAGTATTGAAAACAACATTCATATTTAAAATTAAAGTTTGTTCAAGTAATTTTGAGCCTGTGATAATCGGGTCCTGTATATATAAAAATGAATGCAATACTTCTGTGATTTTCTCCCCCCCTTGCTCAGAGGCAAAATGACAAAAATCGATTGTTTATCCAAAGATTTATGGATCTAACTGTATAAAGCAGTGCTTCTCCAGTACAGATCTAATGATGTAACAATGGGAATGATAGAGGAAGCTTAAATAATATTTTAAGTTTAATCATTGTAGTCCTATGTTGTGACCTAGACAATTACTGGTTTTTGTTACATATATACTGTACATATATTTCGTGACATGTTATTTTTCTGAGTTTTCTTTTCACTACTATTGTAGAATGAGTCTTAGTGATGATGCTATTAAATGGCTACAGTGAAGCGATATGTTTTCTCATATTGCGCAATATATTTCATAAGAGAATCAGGTGATTTTATGAGAAGTGCAAACTTGTGAAATGTGGATTATTTGGTTACAAAATCCTCTTGTATGCATTAGTTGTGACTGGATTTAACAGTCAAGTAATTGATTTTTGTTGAGTTCAGTTGTTCAAAAATAGTAATAATCACTGAAAACATTTTTTATATATTTTATTTTCCTTTTTAAAAACGTACAGATAAAAATAATGATCCTATAATGTGGGTCCATCTTCTGTTTGCCGTCACTCAACACTTTGCATCGTTCTTTTCCATATTTTTGTTTCCAGAGGACATTTTTAACCGATGGTATGATATCCCTGTTGACAAAAAAAGAGAAGCAGCGCAGAGGATGAAAATTTGTTCCTTCTGGATTCCCACTCTGCTGCAGCGTGACGAGGGCGTTACTGTTCGCTGGGCTATTGAAATAGGTCTAATCAGCCCAAAGTAAGCACGATTGCTTCTCACAATTACCTGGCGTTAATAGCGCTTCATCCTCAGTGTTTAGGCTGTTAAAATAATGTGTAATTGTCTCTTTTCAGTGACCACAACGATATAAATTTAAAGCACATAAGAAGGATAGAAATGGTGGAAACAATCTTCAGGGCCTTGGAGAGAGGATTTGTAAGTTAAATGTGTCAGTCAGACACACAGAGTTAAGATTATAAGTCTGTAAGTCTCGTTTTCTCTCTAACAGCTGCTTGTTTGTTCTCTCTTCCAGATAAAAAGGAACGAGTCAAAACATATTGTTCTACTTAGCAACAGGCTTAACTTGGTAAGTTTGGAAAAAAGTATTGTAATTATTGATTTCGGAAGTTTGTCAGGTTATTTTAAAAATAAATAAATGAAAGAGCTCCAAAAAGTGACCAGTTTTTCCATTTGGTTTCTGACAGGTGAATGTCAAAAATCACTGACTGTGTATTGTGCAGGGTAATGAAAATACACTGCACAATACACCTTTGTGCAGTGTATTTTCTGTTTTTTTTTTGTTTTGTTTTGTTTTTTTCCCCAAAATGGGTAAAAATATAATGCAGTTGTACAAACAGTGCTTATGTGTGATGGTGTGGTGACTTTGTTTTAAACCAGCGCAATGCAGAGGTCTTGGATGATGCGTTTCACTGGTTGCTGCGAACAGGAGAACCTGATGTACAAAAGCGAATGACTGAGCTCAACTCCGGACAAACCTGCTTCACAGCTCTCCACTTCATCTTCACAGAGTGTAAGACACAGTATCTGCTTTTGAGTGCTCAGCTCTAGTAATTCCTGTGGGTATCTTTATGTGTTGACTCTGTGCTATTCATAGTTATTTTCCTTTTCTAAACAGTGAACTGGTTTGATGATAATTTTCTTTGACTTCAGTGGTGGTAGTGATTTAAAAGGTGAGACTTTTCTTGGTTTTGTTCAGATGCCAGGCTTATTCAGGGAATGGGTAGCAGCCCAGAGAGGAGGATGAGTGAACTCATGGCTCGACCATCAGATTATTGTGTTGAGGTAAGAGCCACCACACTTTCTCATAGTCTTTGTTTTTCTTTTTCCACTGGTGCCTGCGCAGCTCGACTGGACTCTGTTTTTAGGGGTTTCCATTAAGTGGTAGTACTTGGTACCTTCTTGCCCTGGGTTCCAATGAAGATGGCTCAATCTGAAAATGTGATGTCAACAGACTGCAAGCCACTGACTGGGCAGTCAGTCGCATCACTCAATGAGTCATGAGAGCGACTTTTGAAATCCGGCCATGAGAGACTTGGCTGCACAAAAACCAACACCTTGGACCCTGAGTCTGCCAAAAAGCCACAAACTGAGCAGCATTTATACCATTGCTTCGACGTCCTCCATTGCTGGTTGTATTTCATACATAGATGACGTCACTGGACTTTTGGTTGCGTTGCTATAATGACCAAGAACGAGTAGAGTCGAACTGATTAGATACTCATGATAAACAAGCTTCTGATATTCTGACAGCGTTTACCGGGAGAGGTGACAAGTTCGGAATATCAAGGATATTTTTTCTGTAGTGGATTTTTTTATTATCTTTTGCAAACAAACAAAATGAGAACCAAAGACTACAATGGGCTTGAAACCCAGACAATAAATTCCCAGGTCATGGTCACTTCTACCCTCTCTCTCTGCCCCACTTCTTTTGGGCCTGTTTAGCTGCTGCTACTGAGCAGATTTTAAACGTAGTTACATTTTTACAGTCATCAGTGAGTTACTGTTTAAAAAATTTAGTGGGAGTAGTAATAGTTTTACAGCCTTTCTAACTCTGCCTTTATGGTGTTTCAACATATATGAGTGTAGCACTTTTTTGTCTGCAGACTTTTGAAGTCAAGCCAGTTATGTGCGCAGTTAATAAAAATAATAACTTTGTGTTTTGAAGACAGAGTTTCAGAGTTCGAACATGGACATAAAGGCACATAATTATAAATAAATATAGATTTCAAGTTTGTAAATTTAAACACAATGAATGTTGATCTTATTGTCGCATGGCAAGTAACACATCAAACAATTTATATTGGTGACAATAATAAAAAAGCCACAAATCCTGCTTCATAGTAGAGCCAGCAGGCAGTCTGCTTGCTGTAACATGCTTGAAAACAACCTCAGACGCCCAATAACTTAATTGCACAAGTTAACACCCTTTAAATTTAACGTGCTTCCTCACTAGAGTTAATGCTGTTTTTTTTTGTTTTGTTTTTTCCTCCTGTGTTTGAATGCATTTAACTCTACCACCAATGGAAATAAATATATTCCTCCCCCAGAAAAGTGAAGAGATGAAGAAGAAAGGAAATGAGCACTTTGAGAAACAACAATATGAAGAAGCGGTGAAGTATTATTCTAAAGCCATCGAATATTAGTAAGTAATACTTTCTGTGAGAGCTTTCTATGACAACTGGGATACACTGCAGCACCATCATGATGAGATGGATAAGGTGTCAGTCACACATGCCAAGAGACTGTTCGGCAACCACCGGTTTCTAGGGAAAAATGTATATTCGCCTTGACTGGTTG
>VOQK01023149.1:21135-36424 GCA_015052645.1 Benitochromis conjunctus
TATTTTTTTTTTTTTTTTTTTTTTTTTTTTTAAGGTATTCATACTGTTAAATGGATTACTGTTTCTTCTGTAGGTCTGAATGCTGCCCAGAGCTTCATTGAACGCTATGCAGGACGCTTGGAGCAACTGGACTTGTCTCTTCTGCTAAAATTTGGACCTTTGCAGGATATGATTATAGAAAAGTTGGGCACGAGCCCGGAGTTATTTTCGAGCATTGGTTTGACTGTGACTGAATACCTTAAACAGGCCCCAGCACATGACAAGAGACTCTTTATCTGGACTATGGACGAGCATAAGGAGGATTATGTCTCCTGCCACACTATTCTGGATGAATATTTTGATATGTTGGGTACGTATTTTGAGCTCGACTAACTTTTGTTTGGGAGAGCCTTCAGTTTACTTCATGATTTTATTTTGTTTGTTTTTCAGATGGGCATTGTTCGGTCTTAAAAAAGTCAGATGAAAGTCAAAATGTAAGGTTTTTGTCAATCTAAATATATTTTGCTATAGGTTCATAAACTTAAAGGATTAGTTTGACATTTTCAGAAATTCATTGGTGGTGGGGAAAGCACTAAAACAATATTTTAGGGCGTTTTTGCATTGATGATATCTGATTTGGGTTACTATTCAGTATCATAGCAGGAGTGGAGCAATTACCCAAATTTGTTTGGTTTAAGAAAAAAAATCTCTTCACATCATGACTAGAACATACAGCAGAGTAACATGTTGCTGTATTTTACTTACATGCTCAAAGATCTTTAAAGTGGACCTATTAGGCTTATTTCTAGCTCCAAATTTTTAATCTTGTGCTTCATTAAAAAAGCGTTACATGATGCACAGTTCAACCCACTTCAGTTTTGTTTATGAAGCGCCAAAGCAGAACAACATTCACATTAACATGCTTCATATAATATAGGTAAAGACTCTATGATAACAGAGAAAACCCCCAAAGTCAGATGACCCCCTGTGAACAAGCACTTGGTGACAGTGGGAAGGAAAAACTCCCCTTTAGCTGGAAGAAACCTCTGGCAGTACCAGGACTGCCACAACCTGCCTTTTGTCCCATCTCCCTCCCCTTGCCTCCAATTGTTCATGGCAGATGGCTGCCCCTCCCTGAGCCTGATTCTGCCAGAGCTTTCTTCCTATTAAAAGGGAGTTTTTCCTTCCCTCTGTTGCCACGTGGTTGCTCATAGGGTGTTGTCTGATTTTTGGGGTTTTCTCTCTGTTATTGTAGGGTCTTTATCTTGCAATATAAAGTGCCTTGAGGTGGCTGTTGATGTAATTCGGCTTTGTATAAATAAAATTGAATTGAATCGGGGGCAATTTAGTAGTAGCATAATGTAGCATTTACCTGGTCATAGGTAAATGCTACTTTTAAGGAGGTAAATAAAGGACTTTAAATAAAGTCTTTGCTGAAACCTTCAACTTGGTTTGTCTACACAAGTAATTTCCTCAAATGTCAAACTATTCCTTTCAAAGTGAACTGATTTTTCTCAATAACAAAACATGGAGTAGACAACACTAAACTGGAGTTTTAGTTTGATGCTCATCGGACTTGTTCTTCCTTCAGAATTCTCCTATCAAAGCTAAGAGTCGAGGCCGGAAAAAGAAACAGAAAGAGCCAAAGGTCAGAGGTTGCAATATTAGTTGTTGCTTGTAAGGGGAATTAATTTATGTGACATCACACTAAAATGTTTCCTCCTTGTTTTCCTCTCAGGGTGTTATTGTTTTGTCTGGGATGAGAAGTGTTAATCCAAGGGATGAGTGGGACCAAGAGTTTTTTGAAGATGATTCTTTGTAAGTTCCTTTGCCTTCATGTACACGCAGACTGTGTTTTAGCTGAAACTTGTTGGTAACATCAAGCTTTCTGTCGACAGATCGTTCCTTGACACGCTCGATTCGTTCACTGTACCGAGCCACCTTCGAGACCAAGTGGCGGAATTTGAGGATCAGTATGACAGCAGGAGACACAGAAGTCACTATAAACATATTTTGGACAACAACCCTGACTCAACAAAAGAGAGTTTGTATGAGTAAGTGCAAACACATTAAAGAGGTTAGGCTTACACTTTCTTATGTGAGCATATGTAAGTGCGAGTTAAATTTGGACTGTGTCTCTCCTCCTGCAGCTACTTTGCTCAGATCTTGGACGAGCATGGTCCCCTGGTAGCTGAAGACCCTCTGCTGGTGGGTGAACTTGAAAATTTCCCTTCTGAGGCTAAGCTAAAGATCGAAGCAGCTGGGGGCTTCGAGCCATTCCTCCTGGACTCCCTTCGCTTCATAATGATCGGGAGGTGTATTGGCCTGGCCAAGCATGCCGTGTCCTTGCAGCAGGCTGAAAGTGGAGCCAGCCTGGACGATCTGGATGAAATATATGATCCAGACAATAACTTTGAATCTCCTGTTTTGAATACAGGCGATGAAAGTAATTTCACAAGCTATATGCATGACTTTACATCTGGACAGACTGAAGGCTATCCAGTGCTTCCAAATCCTTATGCATCTGGTTTTCAGCCCACGTACCAGCCAGGGATTGGGCCCTACTTTGTTTGGAGTAACGGTGATCACCAGGAGCCAGACACTAACTTTTTATCCAATGGCTTCGAGGATCTGTATCTTGATCCCTCTGAGTTTAACCCTGGAGTTTGGAAAACTAATGCAACTTTGGAGACGTCTGTGACAACCAATGAGATCTTTTTGAGAAGCCATGCAGCAGTGCAGGTCAACACCACATTTGTTTCTTTTAATTAACAAAATGGAATATGTACATAAATGCAAACTACTTTGTGTCTTTCTGAAATGCTGATGTTTGCTGTGGCTTCAGACATGCCAGGAGGCCATGAGGAGTGTAGCGGTGAATACGGAGCTTCATGAGGCCTTTGAGAAATCCCAGGTTAGTCACAGTTTTTCCCATAGAAAAAAAGCCTCCAGCAATGTGATTCATAGCAAGTATTTTGTAAGTGGAGTTTTATTTACTGAAGCTTAAAATATTCAGTAACACTTTATAGTATGGTCTGCGACTAAGAGCGTAATTCCCCTGTAATTTTGAGGTATATTTATAAAAAATAATATACAAATATTTAAAGGTAAGCACACTACAATAACAGAAATCAACACAGCTGTTACAGAAAACACAAACAATTAAACTGTGTCTAGTAGTAATCTTATGTAACTTAACATCAGTTCCAGTCTGACTATAAATCACTGTACTTGCATGGATTCAATGTCACATATGAAGATGTACTAGCGTTACTTCAGTATTTACAGTAAGTTGTCATTTACTGTTCACATTTTCTCCAGGGTGACATCAACAAGCAGGAGAAGAGCAACAGGTCGCTGGAGCAGCAGATCAAGAAAATGACAAATAACAAAGTAAACATAGGCGAGAGAGAAGACGTCGTTTTACTACAGGAGGAAGTGCAGAACATCACAGCCAATATTCAAGTACGTGCAGTTTTGATTACAATACGCTTGACGTTTATAAATGTGATGAGCTGAAACTTAACGAGTCTGTATTTTAATTAATTTCTTTCTCTCTCGTCAAGGTCACCAATAAGGAGCTGACGCTGTTCCAACAGAAGCTAGAGGAGGAGGTGAAGAAGGACCAGAAGGAGAAGAAAGCCAATCAGGAAGCACTGAGGTCTCTAAAGCAGGAAATGGAAGAGCTGGTGGAGCAACAAGGGAGGTAAGACTTTAAATCTTAAATCATTGTCTCTTTGTCGTGGTTGCTCTTACATTAATCTCTGAATTTTCTTCACTTTTGTGGTCTTTTTATTTTTATTTGTAGACTTGCCCAAAGCATCCAGGAGGAAAAAACCAGCTATGAAGCCAAGCTGAATGATTTCTTAGAGCTGAGGTAAGACATGGCAGTGAAGCTAAATTGAAAGTTTCTTTTTCTTTTTTCTTTTTTTTAAAGATTCTCTTTCTCATCTTTTTGTTCCTCCAGCAATCAGTTAGCAGCTGAAAAGATGAGTCTGGAGGATGAGATCACACGCTGTGAAGCCTTGATCAGCGTGGCCAACAGGAGGTCTAACACAGCTCAGGTATTGCCTACACATTGATACATCTAATTTCTGACTACATATGTTGATGTTTTTCAAGTCTCTTAAAATGAATTGAAGCTCTCTCTTTGTCCATTTAGACCTTCACAGCTCCATGTTTCCACTGTTTTAGTAACAAGAAATGTTTGTTTTAACCCTTTCATGCATGAATTATGACAACCTCAATCATGATCAATCAAGTATTTTTATTCATCTTTAGGCAAAAAAAGATTTCTGAACATTTTTTTTTTAAAACATGTACTTGTCAAAGAGTTTTTTTACATCTCCACTCAGGTGGACAACATACGTTTTGACTTATGAATTTGGTATGGAGTGACACATCAGTGTCCAATGTAGTGGTTTATGTGCAAGTATACCATCAACACTGACACAAATACAAGAAAACAGCCTTTGAATAGCTGTCCACTGTAGTGAGCACTATGCGTGAAAGGGTTATACATGTTATTTATCATAGGTAGAGGTTTTTGGGGCGCATTGTTGACTCAGAAACTGACTTGAAAATATGACGACCCATCCTTTAACTCTGCTTGTGTTGCTTCTCCAGCTGTCGTTAATGGAGAGCAATCGCGATCAGAGCTTGCACGGCCTCTACGGAGAGCTGGCAGACGCCAAGGCTTTGCTGAACAAACTGGATGAAGCGCTACACAGGTAAGGGCAGGAAAGAGTGGACGAGTGATGTTGGAATGGACCGGACATAGCTCAGATGTTTTCAGGCTTATTTGTAATGTCTGACTGCTTTGCAGATTCCCAAATCAAGACCTGGAAGCAGCGAGAAACGGCTGCAGAGACAAGATCAAAGAAGTGGAAAAGAGAATCTCCACTGCTGAGGTACAAGAACCATTCAATCACATTAACACTGGATTCAGACGTATGTTTGTGGCACAGGTTTAAGATCAGGCAGCTTCATAAGCAGCAGGACTCGACAAAGATTTTGCATATAACTACTACAAATCCTCCACTGCGATGCTAAACTCAGGCCTCATAATGTAATTTTAAAAAATGTCTCCATCACATGTTTAGCTGTCATTGCTTGACATTGCTTGAGAGGTCTTCAGTCCTCCCCATCACCTCCACTGGTGGACTGAATTAAACACAGCAGCTTATATTTTACCTGTGTGGAGAGATCCCGCACCTTATGACGCTCTCCAGAACAGCCTGACAAAATAAAACCAAGCACAGTCAGTCTGCCTTTAAAATGTACATAATCTGACCTTCTGCGCGTTTATGAGAGGCTCTCCATGGATTTAAATGTGCACGCTAAGATGACTTATAAAGCTTCCAAAGCCTGTTGTGATATTTTGTGTTAACGTGGTCCACAGCGGCAGTACCAGGATCAGATGGATCAGGTGAAGACTGGCAGACGAGTCACTGAGTTGCATTCGGTCAACAGTCATCCTGAACCTGCAGCTGCTCCAGCAAAACCAGTACACAAAGTTAGTTTACAGATGGGAAACTGGATAAAGGACCGAACGTCATGAGCAGGATCTCTCCGATGGCTGCAGCAGTAAATTTTTAACTCTTTCCTCTCTTCTGTGTGAATGTTGCAGCTCTCTGCAGCAGCCAAAGAGTTTACTCTTCAGTCTTCAGCTCAGGCCTCACGCGGCACTCCTCCACCCATCCACCACTCTGCTCCGCCTGTGGCCGAGGCAACCGCCCCGCCTGCTCAGCACAAACATCCAATCAGAACAGTGGAGCCTCCGCAGCACAACACCGTGTTCGGCAAAGCCATGGAGACGCTGTCCACCATGTTCCCTGACTATACAAGGTAACACCGGAGCAGCTGTTTAAAAAGAAAAGTGTCGTCCTCCTGCTGCAGACTCACATTTAGACCACAGTGTTCAAACCTACATAATAAAATGTATTAACTGTTTTTGTGTGCTCAGGTCAGAGTTGATGAGGTTTGTTCAGGAGCTGCGTTCATCCAGCGGTGGAAGTTTTAGCAGCATGACTTTACAGGATGTAGTCGGAGGAGTGACCCAGCTGATCCTGGACCATCAGGTAGACACATTCTTAAAGGTTTTTAAAGATCTAAAGTGGTTTTAAAGGTTTGTCGATGAGGTTCCTAGTGAAACAGACTTGGTCAAAGCTCAAATGGGGAGATGGTGCTAATACTGGGTTCAGACTACACCATATCTGTCCAATTATGGACTGATCTGAGTGTTGTCTAAACCATTGATCTATTTGGACCATAGTGATGAATTTGTGGATACTTTGAGTATTTTCTTGACTTTTTGACTTCATTCTTCCTCTCAGGAGAGGCTTAATTACGCCAGCGTTCTGGGTCATGGGAGTCCAGCTCATTGTGCTACCCCTCCGTTGGTAAACCCCGCACCGGTGTGGCAGCCAATCGGACAACAGAGAGTCAGAAGTTCCAACGCTGTGAGTCCAAAAATCATCATTTAGTACTGGTGTTAACCCAAGTTTGACTCAAAGCTGCACATTTTCATCATTTCACTTAGTGTTGTTTTCGTGCTGTCAGAGCTGTTATGAGCCTTGATCAGGGTTGTAACTCATTTCTAGTGATCAGTAAATCTTCGAATCGATTCCTTTGAGCAAACATCAGTCAAAAGGAGTGCATTTATTGAGGACTAGTTTAATCTGTGAATTAATACACTTTTGCCTGCCAACAGTCTGGTATGTGCAGCATTGGTAGGGTTGGGTAAGCACCGTTTAGCGGGGCCTGACTGTGCGTGTCAATTGCAGCTGAACATGGAGGATCCCTGCATCATCTGTCACGAGGACATGAGCCCGGACGACACATGCGTGCTGGAGTGCAGACACAGCTTTCATAATGAGGTGAGCAGCGATACTAGAGACTCACAGTAAACTGTTAGGTCTAAGGTGTGGAACAAGCAAGGTTCAAAATAAGACGGAAGATGAATAGTTGAGTTTTGCTTGGAGAGATTTGTAGCACAGTATCTGTGTGGCAGCCACAACGGGAGCCAGTTACCTTTTTCTAAACACTAAGGAAAGGTGCTTCAGTACTTCCTTTATTACCTCCTATAGCAGAGGACACACTGCTGGCTGCAGGACGTCAAACCCAAAGGTTAACTATGAGCACAGTGCAACTTCTTATCAACTTATTTCCTTGTGTTAAAAGCTTATATTTACATATAAAAACCTGTTAAAATAAATTTTAATGTTTGTCATGAGTCAGTTGGCATTACATCCTTTGCAGCACTGCCAGCTTTGGGGTTATCATTAATTAAGCCTGAATAGCGGCAGGGTTACAGGCTGGATAAGCAAAATGTCATTTCTCTTATAGTCTGTTTAATCCAGACTTTGGTCATTAACTAATATTTTCTTTCTCATGTGGCCTATGAAAGTTGTTGTAGTCCATCTTCAGGACATTTCCAACAACATCTGAAGTATTGGGGAGTCTCGTGTCTGAGTGGAGTCTCACTCTGTAAGCACTGTGCTGCTTTTCCTGGCCCTGAGGAATTTTCCTAAACATAATTTTCCAATGAGTCAAGAAAAAGGAGGCAACTAGTGGAGGATGTAACCATATTGTGTACAGGCGCTGGGATATTAACCCGCAAAGAAAGAGGACTGCTGCTAAATCATGCAAACTGCATGATTTTTGCTTCACCCATTGGTTGTAATGTTGTGGCTGCACAGTGTAATACGAGCTAAGTGTTTTTTTTTGTTTTTTTTTAAATAAAGGGGCCTGGGAAACAGGAGAAAGCATTAACACCACACACTGAATTTTTAGTGAAAAGTATCCAGTCAGATGTGGCGTCTGCTCTAGTTTCAGGCTTTAAAGCATTGTTTTCTGTGTTCAGTGCATCAGGTCGTGGCTGAAGGAGCAGAGCACCTGTCCAACCTGTAGGATGCACGCCCTGCTGCCGGAAGATTTCCCCATGCTGACTGGCAGGAGACGCCCGGCTCCGTGAAGTCTTAACCTCGCTTCCTCTCACTGATCAAGTGTACGCTTTTATCTTTTTGCTTTTCTTATTGCATAAAGTCTAAAAAGGTTTTTGACTTTTTTCTTTTTTAAATGAAAGTTTTCATGTAATCTAAAGAAATAACTGTTCTGTGTTGGTGCTCGGGATTATTTTATGGTGGCTGAATTTGCCATAAAATAAAAAGGGTTATTTTAGACTTGTGGATAGCTGCTGAGCCTCCTGCAGCCGGTGAAGGAGCAGCTGCAGAAGTCCCAGTAAATCCACAATGTGCCGCTTTCAGACTTGATTCAACAAGTCTTCATCTGTGAACTTCAGAGCAGCTACCAGGGTGACTGTTTTTGTTTTAAATTTGTTTATTTTTATCTTCATTCTAAGCCGTGCTAACCAACTGCTTGCTACGTCTTTCTTATGTGACTTCTGGAAATAAAATAAGAGGAAAGTGTTGGTTTGGACTCAGAGATGCTCTGACATCAGAGCTGAAGCACTAAGCTGTACTGAAAAAATATTAAAGCTATAAAACCTGCTTATATTCTGACTGACTCTCATTTAATTCATCTGCACTCTCACATGATTTTCACTTTTCTGCTGCAGCTCTGAGATTTTCAAGACTCAACCCACAGAGGTGCAGCTGATTGGATGTCAGCTGGACTTCAACCCACCAGGGCCTGAAAGAACAAACAAACTAGGAAATATGAAACTGTTTCAAAAGTGAAATTTATTAATCTGAAATAAAACTTTAAAAAGAAAGTTTGGTCACATTAACATGACGTATTATTAGGGAGGTCTCTGAATCATTTCTCCTCCGGCTTCAGGTGCACGTTGAATCTGCTCAGCTGTTCAGGCAGATGAGTTTGTTGCAAAGTGTGAAGGTCTCGGAGCTTCTCTCAGAAATGATGTGATTTCAGAGTCTGCACAGCTTCAGAGGAAAGTTCTCTGTGATCAGGTGATCGTCATGGAGCACGACGACAACATTGACTTCAAACTCTGAAGGAAAGAAACACTCATCATCACACCGCGCACAGCAGTTTTTCTGTTTTATCTAGAGCATGTTTGAGTTCTCCACAGCAGCATTTAATGTCCTAACTCCTGGGAACTTTTTTCCTTTAGATCTGATACTTATTTACAACTGCATCCTGTAGAATAGCCAAGAGTAACACTAATATCTTACCTACCCGATCATCATGTGAGAGCCAGAAATAAATGACAGGCCTCTATAAAGAAGCCTCCTGTTCTAATTTTCTTATATGTAAGCGTTTTATATGCCAACTACCTGAACACAGGTGCCACAGTGGGTAGCACTGTCACCACACAGAAAGGTGGTTTCCTGTTTGAAAGCCTTTCAGTCTGTAATTTGCATGTTATCCCCTTAGACTCAGTGCTACTGGTGATTCCAGGGTGTGGACATGAATAAAGTGTGATTTGTAGTCTAAAGCACTGTACAAATGCCAGTCCAGTCCAATAAATCTCATCCTGCAAATTAACTACTGTCTTGGACTGCAGGCCATAGTCCTTGTTCAGCTCTAAACTCCACCTGCTGCAGATGGAGACTGACATGGTCATGATCCTGTCTGAACATGGAAGCATAAATTAAAATTTTTGATTATCTCAAGCTCATTAGAAAATATCCTGAAGTTCTGACTTCTAGATGGCAAAAAAAAAACAAAAAACATTTTTCCAGTGGCAGAAAAAAGATACTACACAAAATCAGAAGGCTGTGGCAACTGGATCTCAGTGTATACAAAAAACCTTCAAAAATAAGAACATAAAACATAGTTTTTTTTTTTTTTATAAACAAAGTGTACTATGTCAAATCACTGTATTGAGATGTATAAAATCCAGAACCTAGGCATGCAGACTGCTTCCACAAACATTTATGAAAGAATGGGTCGCTCTCAGGAGCTGTGGTAATATGATCTGATGCCACCTGTGCAACAAATCAAGTGGTGAAATTTCCTCGCTTCTAAATATTCCACATTCAGCTGTTAGTGGGATTATAACAAAGTGGAAGCATTTGAGAACGACGGCAACTCAGCCATGACGTTATATTATTTTAATGTCATTATTGTACACTCTCTAGAATTTAACAGAACTGAAAATATTTAAAAGTTAAAAGTAAGAACTTGTGGTTAAAAATGCTAAACTATAAAAAACTTTGTCTGCTGAACTTTCAAAATAAGAGCCACAGGCTTGTTAACCAGTAAATCTAGTAAATAAAATACTAAAATGAGCCTTGGAATAAAGTGTTTGTGTGAGAATCACAGGGATGAGTTTTACTGACCGACTTTGAAGTTTGTTGTCTCCAGCGTGGGGCAGGTGAACAGTCTGGGGAAGATCATATAGATGGGGATGGCGAGGCCGTGGCAGACGTCACCTTCGGCTATCTGGATGTTCTGGATCTCCGTGGCATCTCTGGCGTAACCCTCAGCGCAGCCTGAACACAGCAGATGGTCATAAAACCTGGGGCCCTGCCCAATGAAAGTTAGACTGGTTGCCTCACAGCGTGCACTTACCACAGGTCTCCACCCGTACCAGCTGCAGTTCAATACTCTTTATTGGGACGTCCGAGTTCTCTACCACCACCTCTCCGGTCAGCGGCAGGCTGATCACGCAGTTGGTGGCGTCTAAATGTCCTCGAATGAGAAACTTGGGAAGTGAATTTTTCTAAAGACACAAAGCAAGTTCGTTCCGTGAGAACAGCTTTAAATTTGAATAAATCAAGCAAAAAAATAAAAATGACGATATATATAAGACATGTTTTCTGACCTCGCGGCTCTGCAGAGTGTCCGGAGTGATAGTGAAGTTCACTGGTGTGGGGATGACTTTAGATTTCTGAGGCTAGAAGTCAAACAGAAAATGATGTGACGCAGTTCAACACAACTGAAAATCACATCTCAGTTTGCACCTCCATAAAAAGTAGTTGCTGAGTTTTTATCGCCCACACTGCTGTCATGTGACTGTGAGCGTCCAAAAATAACTTTTCAACAAAATCAGGAAGTAAGTAAACAGAGAAGTCTTTTATTTTAGAAGCAGAAACTTTCTTCCTAAAAAACAAAACAATGACAAAAAAAAAAAAAAAAAAAAAAAAAAAAAAAAAAAAAAAAAAAAAAAAAAAAAAAAAAAAAAAAAAAAAAAAAAAAAAAAAAAAAAAAAAAAAAAAGCATGACAACCAGAGCACAGATGGGATTAGGAGCTACAGAGCATTGATGGGCATTAAAAAGGTTAAATGAGCTTTTTTTAATATCAATAAGTCTGTAACAACAAAGAGGCCAAGTGAGTGGCACAAAAATGAGAGAAACTAATTGTTGGTAAACATTTGTTTTCTTTTGTGGCTACCAGTTTGCCAATTTTATAGAACCAAAATATCATCATCCAGCTACTTTTAAATACCTCAATATAGTCCTAAAAAACAGTCCTGTTAATTAATACAGTGATTCCCAAAGCGTGGACTACTGCCCCCTGGTGGACTGAGAGAGCGCTGCATGTGAGCCAAAGGAAGTTTATTATGATTGAAAAAGTTAGAAATTACAATCAAATATTTATGATTAAATATTCAAAGGTAATCATCATTCATAAAAGTGTTATTAAATAATTTATTTACAATATTTGACCAGACATATTTTATTACCTATCAGTGACGGAAAAGGTTTGCTGTAAGCTTATTCACACACAGCAGATCAGATCACAATAACTAGGTGTATTTCACTCACCTGGCAGTGCACGATGAACTCGCAGCTCCTGCTCAAATCTTTGGCCAGCAGAGAGCGCTTCATGTCACAGCGGAGGGTGTACTGGGGAGTGAACAGAAAAGTTTACTGCCAGGACGCCACAACATTATACTCTAGAAGTCTTTATTTACAAGATAAAATGAAATAACAACAATGTACAAGATACTGCATTAGGAGTTAAAATGGATATATAAATACATATAAAGATTTCACACGTAATATTACATTTTTATCACTCTGACTTCATCGCTGGTATCCGTTTATTTAACCCCAAAGCAGGGCTGGGCAATAGACACAATACTAAATCTGTTCTAGTCATATCTCCACTTGTGAGCCAAACGTTTGATTCATACTTAAATTTTTCCAGGAAAAAAAGAATTTTAAAAATGGAAAAATTGGCCTGATGTATTTTGGGCTAACTCATACATAAAGGACCTTTAACACTGACCCCACACATTAACAGCTCCACATGTGTATTGCAGTACATGAAGATAGAAGTGTGGTAGGATGTTTCTGAATCGTTACATCCATAAACTGCTGTGGATAAATATTTAACTGCAGGGTATATTTATAACATTTTCACCTCTTTACCTGCCATCAGACAGCTCTTTCTTTCAGACTTCATTTTAACCCCACAAAACAGAGAAGGTAATTATTTACCTTAATTGGTTGTAAGTTAATCATTGTGTGATTTTGGTGTTCGGAGTGATGAGCAGGGGTGTTCAATGTCAGATAAAAACTCTGGCACATTAAACGAATCATGACAGCGTGATGTCTTAAAGATATATGGGAGCTCGTCCATTCACTTTTTTTTTTTTACCCACGTGGGTCCTTGTAACGCTGACGATGATGCAAGATAATTTCCCTCTGTATAGCAATACAGATCATCTGTATATGTGTACATATGTATACACAGTACATCTGTACATTTGTCTGTAGTTCATCTGTATATTTGGTCTCTCTGTACATAATCTATTCATAACTATTCCACCATTTATACTACCTTTATCTGTATATATCAGTATATCCGTACATTTGCCTGTAGTACATCTGTATATTTGCTTAACTTACCTGTATATAATTGCTCTTATTGCACTTACTACTCTTGCACTTCTGATTAGACGCAAACCGTATTTCGTTACACTTTATTTATACATGTATAATGACAATAAAGTTGAATCCTTATCTTAATCCTAAATGTCTGTTTTGAAGCTCCAGATCTAAACTCTAAAAACGAATGTTCTTCTTTCTTTCGTCTGGACCAAACTGCACTGCACTGCTGCCCTGAAAGCAACAGAAAACCCTGACATTCACTGTGTTCTTCACACTCACCTGAATGTTGACAAAGACTCCATGGTAGGTCTCGTACAGGACTTTGTTGCCTTTGGTGTGCAAAGGGAACTCAAAGGGAATCTCAGTCTTTCCTCCTGGGATTTTTCCAGCCTTGGCCACTTCGATGTTACTGCTGATCAGCTGGATGGGCTGCAACATGTTTCAATGTGATTATTATTAGGAACCATTGACTCAGACATTTTAAACCAGAAATTCAATGATTATAAAATTACAAAGTGAAACTTGTATCGTGTAGGTAAAATATAGCACAAAATCAATGACAGTTAAACACTGTCTGATGCAAAGTAAGGACTCTACCGTCAAACAGTAAAACAATGGGTTAACTAGTTTATATTGCTTATTAATAGTCTGTTAATCATATTTCGAATCAATATGATGTTTACTAAATAACAATATTTCAAAATAAAAGGCTTGGCTGATGCTTATAATATTCTTGTTTTGTTAGATAGTTCATAATTTTTGCTCATGATGATTTTATTTACTTTATTTCTTGTTTTTTTTTAATACTTCTGTTTCATATTTATGCTGGTGAAACCGTGTTTTAAAGGGACTAACGTGTTTTAAAGGGACAGTGCAAGGGTTTAAAATCACATGATCAGTGGGGTTGGTTGGAATACAGTAAAGGAAATTACCCTTTTTTAGTCTTTATCTTCACTCAAAGTGGTTTTAAAACAATATCTTAGACGTTCACCTTGACAGAGTTGTAGAAAGCCTCAAAGACGCCGACACTCTTGGAACTCAGCTGCAGATTCACCACTCCTTCCATGCTCAGGGAGATACCATGATGCTGCAGTGCCTCCTTACAAACCAGCAGGATGACACCAGCCACTGTTTCCTGCACACCAAGCAACACGGATGACCTGCAGTCTATCAGTTCTTTTTATACACAGTCCCACATCATCAGAGGCTCAAAAATAATTAGCCAAACTAAGATCAGTTTGCACTGTGAAATCCAATCAGTTTAGCAACACTGGCCGAATCTGAGGGAGAACATAACCTTGCACACTTCACAGTTCATCCTCCTGCAGTCACATGATTAATAATGACATACCCATATCATAACACTACCTCCACCAGGGCTGGAACTGATTGTCAGTCAAATGTCCAGTTACTTTTGAGCTTCTAAAAGCGCTGATGTAGTTGCATTAGTCTCTGCTTGTGGTTTCAGTTATATTTTTTTTATTATCATAAACTCCCATATTTTGTGTAAATATCTCATCAACCGGTGAGGATTTCTGCAGGGAACTACAGAAGACAGATTTGTCCATTCCGTAACACCAACAGTCAGTTGCCCGGTCATGTGACGCCGACGACTGGTAGCTAAATAACTAGTTAGCGTGGTTACAGTACATTGGTTTAGCAGCAGTTACATTGTTCATAAATAAAGAAAAATTAACGTTAGCCGACGAGGTTGCAGAAGCTGCTGCTGCTAGCTAGCTGTGGCAACTTACCCCTTCTTGATAAACTTTGTTTGCTCTTTTCAGCCTTATATCCAACGTGACGCTCATTTCTGATCATTACACGGCACACAGACAGTTAAAAAAAAATGCTACCTCCGCTCCGGTCTCCTCCTTACTAATCAAAACAAGCACATTAAAAGCGTTAATTTTCACATCGGTTAGCCGAATATGTTCCGCTTAGGACTAACAACAACACCGTATCCGGTCCGATCCTTCACAATAAAGCGACAAGACGGTGTGGATTTCCGGTTCAAATCATTCAAAGTAAAAGCCTACACAAGCTAAAGGAAGAGAAATATTTTATAAAAGTAAAAAAAAAACAAACCCCGAAACAAAACAAAAAAAAAACAATTTAAAACAACGTTAAACCCCGTGGAGCACTCTCCACGAAACAAAAATACTATGTCTTCATGGCTTTGCTGGTGCCTGGAGAGAAAAAAAGATTTGGGTTTTGTGTGCTCGGGTCTGTTTTTCAGTCTACTGTGTACAACCCAGCACAGTGAAGGTGTCCCACCAACTGGTACTGGAGCATATCGGAATGTCTTAAAGTTATATCACTTCAGACTAATATTTAGATAAATTATTTTCATGGTTTTGTGTTTTAGCTAGTCACCAACATATATCCTAAATATTTGTAGACCTGGACACATTTGCTTTAATGTAGCAACAATTACACTTGATGTGCTAAATTTATTTATTTATTTATTTATTAAGTAAATTGGTGTTTACTTTTTGTTACTTATTATTTTGCAGCTCTTAAAGTCACTTTTAGATTTTACCACTAG
>VOQK01023153.1:0-15727 GCA_015052645.1 Benitochromis conjunctus
ACCTGAATTTATAAACTCATTAACATAAATTTAACAAATCAAATAAGTAGAATAATTTTTCAGTCTTTCATGCAATCTGCCACCCCCTATTGGTCATTAAAAAAATTAATAAAGGACTTCCACACAGGCTTGTGCATACACACTCAGTGGCCACTTCATTTTTTAAAATATGTATGTACATATATATATATATATATATATATATATATATATAACTGTTTGTTAATGTACAAAACTAACCTACCAATCACATGGCAACAACCCAGTGCATTTAGTCATGTTGACGTGGTGAAGACGGCCTGCTGAAGTTTAAACCAAGCTGTTAGTGCCAGACGAGCAGGTGTGAATAATTCAGACAGTGGTGATCTACTGGGATTTTTCCACACAACCATCTCTAGGGATTACAGAAAATGGTCCAAAAAAGAGAAAATATTGAGTGAGCAGCAGTTTTCTGAGTGAAAAAGCCTTGTTGATGCCAGAGCTCAGAGACCAGACTGTTTTGAGCTGATAAGAAGGCAAATTGAACTTAAATAACAACCTGTTACAACTAAGATATGACCAACAGCATCTCTGAAGCCACAACATATGTCTTTGAACTTTAAAGCGGATGGGCTACAGCAGCAGAAGACCTCTCCGGGTGGGCCTCTTGTCACTTAAGAACTGGAAACTGAGGCTACAGTTTGAACAGGCTCACCAAAATTTGACAACAGAATATTGAAAAAACGGATGAATCCCGATTTCTGCTGTGACATTAAGGTGGTAGAGTCAAAATTTGGTAGAAAGAACATGAACACATGAAAGCATAGATCCAACCTAACTTGTATCAATGATTCTCCCAAGCTTCTGGTGGTGGTGTAATGGTGTGAGGCATAGCCTATTTGAGTGTTACTGCCAACCATGTCTATCCCTTTATGACCACATTGTATTCAACTTATGATGGCTGCTTTCAGCAGGATAATGTGCCATGTCACAAAGCTGAAAGCATCTCAAATTGGTTTCTTGAACATGAAAATAAGTTTGCTGTACTCAAACAGTCTCCATAGTCATTGGATCTCAATCCAATAGAGCACATTTGGGATTTGGCGAAATGAGAGAGTCATATCATGGATGTGCAGCTGACAAATCTGCAGCAACTGTGTGATGATGTCAAGTCGACCAAAATCTATGGGGAATCTTGAATCTATGCCATGAAGAATTAAGGCACTTTTGAGCGCAAAAGGGGGACCAAACCTGAACTAGTAATGTGCAACTACTTAAGTGGCTGGTTAATGTATAGAGTACCAACAAAACTGGGTCAAAGTCAAAGTGCTAGCTGCGTAGAGACAATGGGAAAGACTTGCACATTAATAAATATTAAACAGTATAACCATCAGTGAGTGGTGGTTTTTAAAGTTTAACCATCATACACGTGATAGGAATTCAGAGTCGAGCACACTGCTACATTGTATCAGTAGATACATGGCGTGTATAATAAGTGACGTGATTAGCATCATCCAAAAAAAAAGCTTACTGTTTTTCTGAATTGCTAATACAGCTCCCATTATCTCAACCAAAATCTGAATGTCCTAAACTAAATGACTGAATCAGTCATTCTTTTGGTAAAACAGTTTACACTCAGACACAATCTGCAGATCTCATTTCATCTTTTTGATGTTTCATCTTAACTCAGTGAAATACATTTTGAACAGCGATTCACTCGTGATGCAGAGCGCTAACCACAGTAGGAGGAAATTAAACACAACTACAGCACAGATGTAATTTCCTAAACGCATCAACTCAAAATTGTTCACACAGTCAATATGTCAGTTCAGAATGCACAGCTAGCAAGGGTGAGCAGAAGGTCACTAGCAACAACGGATAGAAACACTGTGAGAGGTAGAGGAGAATTACACCGAAGAGTAGAGTTGAGAAAGTATTTCTTAAGAAAAGCTGGCGACTTTCATAAGTGCAGTACAGTCTAAAGATATCTTTTTCTTGAAACCTTCAAACTGCACTCACAAAACTTTTAATCCTGCTGGCAAACCCTCATAAAAAACATCTAAACACTTCTATCTATATATTTTTAGATCAAACACACAACCAGTCAAAAATAATACTACTACTGAAATCAGTGTTCAAAACATGTAACTCAAGCCTTTCCAACCTCATGTGGCTGTCTTGAAATTCTACTAAAGTTACAAAAACAGGAGGGAAAAAAAAGCCTTCTCCTCTATCCTCCCCTTTATATTTAGAAAGCCGTGTGACTAAAACATCAGCATCCTGTAAAGATTCAAGATCATACTGACAAGAGAGGATCTGCAGAGAAAAAGAACAAAACATTTCTTTTTTTTTTCCTCACTGCAAAAAAAATGCATAATGAACCCTTTGAAACTCTGTCCTCTGTATTCTGCTCATTCCATAGTAACATGTCTGCCGCTCCGTGGCTCATCTGAAAACACTGCTGGAGATCCGGCATGAAGAGTTTCAATAAGTCTAACGCCCCGCCAGGATTGACCAGGTGTCCAAATTTCCTTGGTTCCTTGTTCGCCACCATTCTCAGCGGTGGTATATGCATCATTATGGGGTCAAAAAGTATGAGAAGATGCCACATGTTTAGACTGGAAATAGACAACTAATTATTTTCTTTATTGATATTATGTTTGTCTGTCAACCAAAGCAGTTAAAATATTTCGTTTACGTTATTTTAAAATGACATTTTCACTTCAGAAACCATTTTTTAAGAGAATTTGTCTCTGTTGATCACGTTTACTTGTGTTTAGATTGCAAATGGGAATTTTCTATAATTATTTACACATGAAACGTTAACAGATGTCAAGAGAGTTTCATAGTATTTGCTTTATCTCATGTTACAGACTGACAGCCTAATGTATGAATGAACAGGATTCGTGAGCGACTAATTACAATTTGATACTTAATAAATCCTTCAGGCTTAAGTGTTTGCTTGCTTATCAGCAGGAATTCAACACTTGTCAAATTCACAGAAACTTGGCTTTTGGTTCAAGGATGCTTAAGCAGAAGAGATCCAGATGTTTGTTAACATGAGGGCAAGAGACATAGACCTCTTGATTAGGAGAGTCTTCTTTACTCAGTGTATCATCCTCGTTCTCCAGTGACCCCAGAGAGTGGAAAGAATACAAACAGTAACAACTTCACTTCCACTACCTGTTGGCTTGTAATAGAAGAAAAGGGTGAGAAGTAATTATGGAGGCTGAGTTTGTTATTGCTCCAGGGAGAACAATGACCCCCCCCCCCGACATGAAATATTTAATGGATTATACAAGCGTCCATCCCCCAGGGAAAGAGGACAGAGATGCCCTTTCATGCAGCATGCAACCTTTTAATTTGTAATTTGTCTTGTTTTACTGAGTGATCATGTCCTCAACCTATGAGGTGAGCTAATCTGAAAACACACGCGCAGACATACAGTGTGAACGTCAGCGGTGAGTCATACCCCGTCACATCCCTGTATATTTTTTAAAATAAAAGAAATCAAATCTTTGCGATTGTGTTCCTACAAACTATAAAAAAAACTGTTGTTTGAGTTTTTTTCACAACATGCTGTCTAAGAAAAGCAAAATGAGCAACATGGCTTTGTTGACATCTCTGCATGATTCATAAATAAGTGAATGGGGATGGGTGTTTTATTTACGCCCTTGTTCGTCATTTGTTCTGCTCCTATTGTTTTGAATTCTGATGCCTAACACCCACTGTGCTGTTTACCTAATAGCTCCCTACAGCCTCAAGCTCTTTGTTTAAAAGCATATATGAAATTATTAATCTTCTCAAAACGAATACCTTACTTCTGTGTAACAAAATAATACTTTTGAAGCACAAGTTTGTGTAGGTATACTTAGAAGAAAAGGGAGAATTTCAGCGCTGTCTGTTTAAATGCGGAATCAAGTGTTATTGTGCAAACAGGGCTCCTCTGTGCCTCACCATGCCCTTGAAAAGCTCATGCACGAGCAAAGAGGCCTGCCATAGAGTGGTCTAATCAGCCTGTGACAAATCAGCCTCTTCTGCAGCTTGTTTTTCATTTGGATAATGCAAGCCACCTCTTCTGAGTGATAAAACAACCTCTGTGGAGTGGACTTTACACCACCAGATTAAATGTGATCACCTTGCCAGCATACCCTGGGAGATTGCCATGATTAAGAGGCAAAAGAGAATAACGATAATCATATGCAGGATAATAGCCCATACCAAATGGCTGCATGATCTGTATATAAATCACAACCCATTTCTCAACCTAAAGGATGTGTTTATCCCTGTCGACGGGATTTAAAGCAATTGCAATCTAATTTTTTTAACCCCTATGTGACCTAAATCGCGTTATCTCTGTACTAGTTTATCATATAAACGTCAACTCCTAAAAATCTGGGTCACCAAGTGTTAAAAAAATTTGTTTCACTTTTTTCAAGCATATTTTATTTGCTTTTAAAATCATTCGAAGGCCTGCAAACTAAAGCACGCACAGCAAGGTTGAGACCTCGTGAATTTTACAATGAGGTTAATAACTTGGGGCAAATATTAGCTCAATTTCAAACAACACAATAATGACTGCATGAGAGTGGCTGAGTCAGAGATTAAATATTGTAAAACCACTTCACGAAACTCCGTTTCAGCGGGTGTAATGCTGTAAAAGCATGAGCGTTTAAGTTTGTGTAAGCGTTTGTCTTCGTGCCCAACTCACAAGCTGGGTGTGGGAGACTGAAGAGTCTTGTTGGACATAAAGCGTATAATTCTGGGTGTATATATCCCTTAATGAAGGCCTAATCACATCAGAAAAAGCTTATGGCACAACACCAGTACTTTATTTTCCCTCGTAAGCAGAAAGGGTTTGAGATATTTATGCAGGCTGCACATCTGCCCCAGAAAGAGCGAAAACTGGCAGCATCCCATGAATTAAAGGCAGTTCATGCTCAGAGGAAAACTGTTAAATTAATTAGCAGCAACTCATTTTGTTATATATGTAATACTGGAAGAGTTAGTATCCAAGTAAGACCTCTGATAGGTTTTAGCATTACCCCCAACCCTCAGGGAAATCGACCCCAGAACTAATCCATATGAGGAGGGAAATGCACGATGAGAGAAAATGTAGAAACGGAGCACGTTATTAGACAGAAAAAAACAGTGTAACACACGCAGCAATAGGAAGTAATGGGAAAACAAGAGGGACTGAATCCTAACATTTAGTCTATAATGAGATTGCCTCTTGAGACTGAACATGGACAAAGAAGAAGAAAATGCAAAACAAATATGAACAAATCCACCACCAGAAAAAGAAAGACCGTCTCCTTTCTCTGTTCTCGGCACGATCATCAATATTCATCAAGAAAGATGGAGAACTCTAAATTGGAGGTTGCGGCTTCAGTGTGTTCCTATCGCTATCTTGGCCTGTACATGTGGCAAGAAAAACAAACAAAAAATAAAAGCGAAGAAGCTGCCGGGCAACTAATCACCTATCCTGTTGATGTAGGAAAAAGTCACCTTCCATTTTAGCCACAATTACCCAGTGTGATGGAAAGGTCACACTCATCAGGTTGCATCTCGTCCTTTGTGATGAAGCATGTGGGGTAAATACCAAAGACGTGACATCTCCATTGACTGAATGTGAATACTAGAGTGAGTAAGATGCTAAAATTGCTGTATTGTGCGAAGCTGTGGGTGGGAAAAACTTTTTTAGCATCAAAGCCAATTTTAATTGGCAGATGTGAAACATGTAATGAGCTTGACTATTGTTTTACGTTGTAGGACGATACCCTTGATGTAAGATACTATATATATATATACACCAATAAACAGCAGCTGTTTCTTCTTTTTGCACATGTAACTGGGTTTAAATACATACAATATATATTATGTAAACATTGAATGAATCATTTATTAGACATTGTTAAACAGATAGCACAATCAAAGAAACTCAGACAGGTAACTAGAAGAAAAACGGAACAGATAATTAGCTTAGAAATTGTGACTGCAGCTACAAAGATATCGAATTTATTACCATTATTATAACAGCAGATGTTTTTTACAAAGCACTAAATTTGCTAAATATAAAACTAATCCTAAATATGTGATACTGTAAAGACAGACCTCCCTGCCACTCTGTATTCGAGTATAACAGATGTAACTTCAAATAAGACCTCACGCTTGAAAATGCTTTTATTAACTCGTGAAACCTCATAGACATGTGCAGTCCCTACACTTCATAGTTCATCAATTTATGTACACATCAGTTAACAGATGCTTTAATGCTACAGCAGCACATTAGAAGCGACAACTATAGAATTTCATGAGTTGTTAATCGTGTTAATCATGTCTGCAGTTAATGGGACAAGCTAGAAAACTGAGCAGTAATAGCAGCAAATGTGGATTCTGTGAAATTCCAAATGTTTGATAACGAGACAACATTTCTTCATGGCGAAGTTTAAAATGAAGTGCATGAATCACTATAATGATTGACGTTTTATTTGTTTATTTTATTTGTCTGTTTTATTGTTTTTCCATCATGGCATGCATGAGGTCTTACGTGGATTAATGAATGCATTTTCATTCAGGAGGTCATGTACAAAAGCATGATAATTCCCGTATGCTTACTGTGAAGTGCAATACATTTAAACTAGAGTTTTAATGTAATATAAAAGCTAGATTCCACTTGACATAAGCAGAATTTATAATAATTTCTAACCTCTCAAATGTATACAAATCAGAGATTAAAAAAATAATCAAACCTCTCTAAAAACAGATGCTTTATTTATTACTGTTACAGTAATAACATTACTTTAAAAACACTTTGCTGCAGCAGAGTGCTACCCCGGGTGACTGTTTTCAAGTGTCTTCTAGTGCCTGGCATGTACTGTATTCACTAATTCATGCTCGTGGATGGGTATAATCTTATCTGAATTACCCTATATGTAATAAAAGAGAACTTCAAAGCATCTTTATTAATTGTGTGGCTTGAACTCTGGACTCAAGCGATTTCTGCTGAGTGGATAGAAAGACATCCCTGCCTTTGATCATTGCAGCTTTTAGGGGAGGGAGGTGAGGTCATTTAGAAGCTGGATCCCTGCGGGGAACTAAACGAGGGAATCATCAATTCAGACAGCATGACCAAATCCTTTTGCTCAAACACTACTGATCAGACTTAATCACTGGATTGTTATGCCGTGAACCCATGAAGGGTTTGGAATGAGCCCAGATCCGGATGAGAATGAGCCAGCTCCGGGGAAAAGATGAGCAGAACTTTGTTCCCTGTAGTTACTGACTTCTCTAGTGGCTCTGTGAACGGAGACCTATACACCTTAACCTACTCTGTGTACAAACAGAAAATGCACAAATCATTAGCGAGTCAGTGGTTGTCCTAAGGTTGCAGGAGTGAGATCATGAGATAAAATCCTCAGGGAGAAAAAGCAGGTGAAAGTGCCCAGCAATGGCTAATGGTATGACTTCTAGCACTTACTTTTGAAATAGGAATATTTTATATACTTGAAATTTTAAGCAACGTTTGGATGAGAATTATCTACTGGATTATTATACTGCTACAGAAAAATGACCACAAGGTTTTTATCCATGTGCCAGTGTTTAAAAAATAAATACAAGCTTTATTCAAATGAACTTTAAAAATATGCAGCCTGTCTTACTTCAAACCAACCCTCTGGTGGGGGGGACACTGGAAGTGGCCTGGATTGTAGATATAGCAATAAACTATGTTTAGATGTAGAAATAAACTAAAAAGTCTTTTAGCTGTTTGCTAAACAAAATGTGTGTATTGCATCAAACATAAAATGCCAGTGAATCAACTTGATATTTTTAAAGGCAAGGTTATGTCCCAACTGCTAACAATGGCCAGCCCTAGTGTTGTAGTGGCTGCAGGAAAAGAATACGCTGAAATTAATTATAAGTGAACAAATTTAAGCTAATGACACACAAAAAAAAACGGACAAAAATGTTGTCTATCCTCAATCCAAAACAAAGCCAGGACTACACTAAAACAAAAAAAAGCTAAAACTTGCTGAAAAAATATATAAAAGATACAAAAGAAAGCTGCTAGAAAGCTTTAGAACAAAAGGTTCAGAGACAATTTGGCAGTCCAAAAAAACAGTGTTTTACACCATAGCTGTCAAGATTAGCGAATCAAGTCCATTTCAAACCATTCAAATACTGAAATACATTAAAAAGAGGTTAAACCATTACAACAAATGTAACTATTTAAGTACATTTCTTACAAACTAAGAAAAAGCTTTGATATTATCTTAAAATATCTTCTTTATCATTCAGTTATGACAGTTAAGGTTGACCCATCACCTCCAACTTGTTTTCGCTAACAATCTGTTTTTGCTAACAGACTAGCAAAAGTCTATTGGACTAATATTACAGTTAATGTTTCTTTACAAATATAAAATCAGCTAGAAAAGAATGAAATAAATAAATGAATTTATTAAAAATAGATCCAATCACATGTAATACACACATAACTTGACTGGACTGAATACCTTCAACTATTCAGTCAAATCAATCCACCATATTCCATGTTAAAGCAGGCTAAATCAGTTACCACAGATACTATAGAGCATTTAAAGCTCACAGCACAGACCTATTTTCACACAGAATACATGTGACTAGTGCTGCGTTAACCCCCACCAGTGGCAGGTCTAACAACTTTCCCAAATGAAATCCAACATTGCATTTTATGCAGTTTTTGTGCAAATATCTTGAATGTATTTTTGTTTTTTTAGTTAATTACATCATCAAGTTTAGAAAATCTTTCAACAGCCTTAGTCTGCAGGGTATACACATACGCTGATGTGAGTAATTAGGTGTGGAGAAAAAAAAAGTGTCAGGAAACAGAACAAAGGACAGAGTAGAACAAGTTGATTAAATGAAAACTAAAACGGGGCATGACAGAAAAAGAGACTGAAACCCTAACAGCTTTATTGCTATGAAATTCCATATAAGCATCAGTGCACTTCAAATTGATTCAGTGTTATTAGAAACTCAAAACATGCTGCATGTTATCATAGCGCCAGGAAAAATGGCGATCATTCACCATCATTAATTTGGACCACGGTAATTTGTGGAATGAGACCACGAAAAATAAAAGAGTAATAAAAAGCGGTCCTTACAACATGACTGCTTTTTAATTTTTATCAACCACCTCCATACAACCTCTGATTTCACTAAACCACAGAGATAGCAAACATTTTTTTACAATAATTATTGCCCACACTGACTTTTTGTGTAAAATAGTAGCATATTATTTATTTCAAAATCTTGGTTAAAATCAAGGTTGATGGTAAAATTACAAGACTAGCAGCATGGAAGTTATAAAGCTTTTCTCTCCCTCGCTCAGCAGCAGGATAAACTCTATTCAAACTGCACATACATTCAGAAATACGGCAAAAGGTTGACATTAAGAACCAATAAAAGAAGCTGATGGCTGTGCTGGATTAGAAAGGGTAAGAACAGCTGTGGTATGGCTTAGTTTAAAGGGATAGCAAAACCTGAATTGGCAGCGACAGCACTGAAAATTGAGGATTGAAAGGCATTACAGGACTATCGAGATTATTGATGATACATTCCAAGTACCTTTCCTATAGAGACCTTGCACGCTTATAGGGGAACACTTAATCAGAGATTTGCTCTCTTTCGCAAAATCCTAAAATCTACAAGCCTGTTCCTCACTGAGGAGATGACACTGAGCCTTAAAAGCATACATACACACCACCTCACAAATGTATTAACAGTGTATTAAACACATTAATGAATACCAACAGTGCCATGATCCTGATTTTACAAAAGTTGGTGCCAGGAAGGGATTTTTAATCTAAAAATATAAATAAAATAAATAAAGCACAATAAAATCCCTTCCAAATGTTCCGAAGCCAGAAAGAGCAGCTTGTCTCAATGCTCTCTGTAGGTGAATCAAATGAAACAAAACAATGAACTACCACAGCCTGCCATGGGAATTACTGACATGGATAATGAATAATGGGTTTAGAAGAGAAAAGATTATTGGCTGTTATGTTAAGGTCAGCTCTAATCCTGGTTAAATGACTTCAATATCATTCCTATCAAACTCAGAACAGAATACCAGCATCAAAAACTATTTTACTGTAAGTACTTAATTCGTCTTACGAAACGAGAGAAATGGAACAGATGTGTGGTCTCGAGAGATATTTAAAACAAACTCTTCAGAATAAATGGAAAAGAAGGCCAACGCGAGCCAGCCTTTGATATATTGAAATGGAAAGACAGCACATAAACCCACACTAAAATGATACCATCACCAAACATCCCTGGAGAACTCAGAATCCCAGCAGCCACAATCATACATCAACTTTAACTTTCAGGCTGATATATTTTGTCTCCTTTGGGCTCAGAAGGGACTTTGGTCATTACTGCTGGCTCTCTTTCTTTTCCGAGACTCAGATTTAAAGTAAATATTCCTGATACCACCTCTGTTTTCTATCCCACACTGAATAGGCTGGCCAGACACCAACAAATCACATTTGAGATGAACATCCTGTTGGCGTGTGACAACATTGAACACTTTGTTACTTTAAATTTCAATAATTGTGTTTTTTAAAAGAAAGAAAAAATATGATTAGTATTTAAAACAAACTTATATATTATTTGATTTCAACTTGCCCAACCCCCATGCCCAGTAAATACAATAATCATAAAAGCCTGAAGTCACACAGGCCTAGAGACCAGTCACCGACTTCCTGGCAATTTTTTGGTCACAAGGGAGATGGATATTCGCCAACAGTTTGGTGAGTAGTTTCTTGAGGTGACTGGCTGAACTGTTGCAAAGAGGGTACTGCACAAAAAACCTCTTTGTGATTGTTTTCCTCTCTAGCAGACTGAGGTCACCTGTCGTTTGTATCAAAGATGCCAACTTATCTGCAAACACTTTCAATCTCTGAGGTGAAGTAAAACTTGAAAAAGTGTGACGCGAAACAGCAACAAAGAACATTTGTCTTCAAAGTAAAAGTTGTCCTTTACCACTTGTAACGTGGGTTGTATTCAGTGGCTGAGAGGAGGCGGCAGAAACACTTCGCAGGACAAGCCTCACGACCACACTGGTACTGGGAGTTCCACAGTGCTTATCCTTTAATAAACGCACTCTCTTCACCAACCTTACAAGGCCCGGTTGAACGGCTGCTGTCTTATCATACATGAAGCAAGCAGTGTTTATACAACCTGTAACGTTACTTTGAGTTAGGGAGGTAAAGATATGAGGTCCATCTCAGTCCATACGTCCACGTGCTAGCACGTTTCTCCCATACTCTACAGAGGGCAGTGGACGACCAACCAGTCTCTAGATTTATGTGACTGAAATCTATTCCATAAGAAGGTATTTCTTTTTTTGGTCCTAATACCTGCTAAACTGTTGTTAACTGTTACTTTCTGTTATCTCTAAGTATCAGTAAGGATGCATCAGTAGATTGAAACATGTGATTTTGAGCCACGTTTCCCTACACAGGCTTCGTCACTTCATTTCCCCCAAATATGATTTAAAAATGGACGAGAAAAAAAAACAAAGCAAAAAACAAAACTAAGAGCATCACCTTCTATTAGTTTTACCCAGTTAAAACTAGTTTCAAGTCTTTATTGTTGCTCCATGTCCTTATCTTTGGGGTATTTCTCATCATATTCTGCCAAAATCTGTCTATGACTTTACGGTGACTCACTATTTTCCCATTGGGAGTGGCGTAGGCAGCAAAAGATGGTGACAGGTTAACCTACACCTGACCCGTGATGACAGCCTTCCTTTCTTTCTTCACAGCCCTTGGATAAAAGCCAAGACTTTAGAAAAGTGTCTGTCCTACAATGCTAACTTTCAAAAACTTCAACCAATCAAACTGCGGGGCATTGCCTCAGTATGTGGGAATGGATATGGATAAAAACCCTCTGCAGGCCACACATCAAGCACAATGCCTGGACACCTTAATAGAGATTCACATTAGGCTTTTGTGAAAGGAGAGTGTCTAAATTGAAGGGACACTACTCAGTATTTTGCGAGAACATTATTATAAAAAGTAATGTTCCAAGTGTCTCCCACAAGACTGGTTTTATTATGTGATTATTGGGTTATTGAAGAAGACAGATGACAGATGCTTTCAATTCTGCCTTCACGTTCCTCCTTGTGCATTTATTTTCATATGACCAATACCTCTGCTATCAAGTCTGTTGGTCTGATTCTCACTCATCAACAGGTGGACAGAGTGAAATTGTTTTCTCAAGTATGGAACAGTTGCCATATCAACCAATGCATTGGATCAAGGCATCAGATTACACTGTCCAAAAGCAATCTGAAACAAAAAAGAAGCAAAGCCCATAACAACAATATAGAATAGTTTTATCTTGACATCTTGTTATGGGGTTTTTGATGGAATACAATTCAACACATGCCAATGCAGAAACACAAGCCAGTTTGTTGCGCATACACACCTACGTGATTTATATGTCCACACACACACACACAAATACACACACATACAAACTAACAAGTAGTGAACTCTCCCCCGGTCACATTGCGACAAAAAGCACACATACTGTTTGTGCTGGAATGAGCATGACTGCAGCCAAGACTTTCCATTTTTGTTCTGTTAAAAGAAGGCTTTGTTATGGCAGAGAGTGGGCACACAGAGAATCAGTGAGGGACAACTATTCAATTGGGAGATGCCTCATTCTCCTGTTCTCTCTTCCTGGTTGCACAGACTGCCAGAGTGTTGCTAGGAGGAAGCTTCCACTGCCAGAAATGATGACATTGCCTTGATAGACATCTTCCTGCTGTCCAAGAAAAAAGGGAAAGATAGAGACATGGTCTGAAATGCTGCCACCTCCTCCTCCACCACCACCAATTTGCCTCTCTTTCTAGCCTCAAGGCAATCTGCTTCTCTTTTCTTCCCACTCAGCTTTTCCATATTTTCAACGTGCCTCTAAGACATCTTTTTTCTGATTGTGACGCTGTTATTGTACTGGACGGATGAGCCTCTACATACTTAAACTTTCGGTAATGCTCACCCTGTTTGGTTTCTTGAAAAATGGAGCACTTTTAAGCATTTCGTTCCATTTTTTTCCTCTTGTAATCTTGGACACAGTGTTTGCTGCTGTGTCTGCGGTCAAAGCAGAGAAAAGTCAAGTCTAAGTGGCTCAAAAAAACTTATTTTAGCCCAGGGTGTTTTGTTTTTGTTTGTTGTTTTGTGTTCACCAGTGTCCAATTTCTACCCCGATAGAGCCTCAGCCATCTTGTTATTCTGTGGGATAAATACAGCATCTTTTAGAGTTTTTGCTTTTGCTTTTTTTTTTTATCTGCCATAGTGAAAATGTTCTCAGATTCCTTTTCCTTATCTACACGAAAAATTACCGTATCTAAACCGATCTAATCAAAACATTTTCTGTGTTTTGAACTAAAGATATGCCCCAATCTGGTTGTTTGAAGGCTGATTTTATGCCGTTAAAAGAAATTAAGAAAACTACTATTTTTGCTTTACTTTTCATGCAATTAAACAATGGGCTGAGTTATTTTTTAATTCTTCTTTTTCCGCTTACTGAAAAGAGAAAGAGATCCTGAGGCACTAGGGTACTGGCTGCACAGAGAATTAGGACACTTTGAAGGTTCCATATATACATGAAATTTATATAATGGTTGATAAAATGAAGCATGCAATTCCCTTATGTAAGAATATATGCATAGACTTAAAATATTTAAAGCCACTTATCATGTGTATCAACTCTAAATTCTCTACTGTCTACTTAAACCTTGATTATGCTCTGTTACGGACATGGACAGGTGCAGACAGGACGACTAGTCATTTCTGTTATACTTCTTTGAATTATTCTTGAAGTCTGCTGCCTGGGGCGCATATGCACTTGGTGCATTGTAAAATATCCGTGGACGAATCTGCACGGTTAAAAAAATAATAATTGGCAGCCACGTGAATATCTACATGGAGCCTTGTGCTCAGCATAGACAGTATAAAACATGGATGTAACAAAAATGAACCAATGATTCCTTAAACTTACGTTCTATCATTCGATGTTGTGTAAAGAGTGCTTAGATAGAGTAGAAAAGCACAATATGAGAACCAGTCCATTTGCCATTTATCTTAAGTCCACTAGGTGGTGATAGCTGTGGTTTCTGATCCTGTAGAAGTCTATGGGAAAACATCCTTGTGTCTTGACATCTTTAAACATTTTCCTGCTGAGGTTATGGGCTCAGTCACTCATTTTGGGTCATACTGAATACGAAATTAAGTGTCTTTTGTAAACCTTGCTTCTAGCTTTCAAAATAAAAGATTATCTGTAGCATGAAACCACAGGCTCATTGGCTAACAACAATGACCCAATGAACGTGAGGTTTCACAATCAGACCTACCATCTCCTTGTCACATTTGTGTTTATCATGTCCTATTCTGAAGTTTCAAGGTGACAACAGTGGAAACATCTTGAAACTTTGGAACAGGACTTAAGAAACCAGTGGGTGATGTTACGGTAGCTATTCATTTATCTTTCATACTGTTTATGGGAAAAAATAGACCTGGTCTATGAGAGACTACTTGTGGTAAATACATTTGTGAGATAAAACCCTTAATTAAAGACCTCAGTTATTTACTATATTTACCTTATCTTACACAGAGAGGAGGACGATCTGCAGTATACTTTTATGCCACAAAGCTTTTCAAACTTGATCTTTTTCTTCTTCTGTTTGTTTAGCGTTTCCAAGTCAACAGTGACAGCATCATCACAGTCCCAAATCAATCATTAAAAAAAAAATGTAATTGAAAAAACATGGGAGTGACTGGTTCTAAAGAATTAAGCCCATAATCCCACTACACAGTGTATGACTTTATCTGCTAACCTTAAACTCGATCAGCTGGAACATCCAAGTCCCATTCATAATAGGATTGACAGTCATTAAGTGTGTGCTCAGCCAAGTGGTATCTGTCATAGAGGTAATTTAAGCCACGTGGTCAATTATTTACAAGACTTGGAGGACAAAATTAAAAATAAGTAGTTGGCACGCTGGTGGCATGATTTTAAAATATATAGAAGAACAAAGAGTTTTATAAGGTGCTTAAAAGAGCTAAAATCTTGTCAAAAAGGTTTGAAGTTAAAAAGGTGTTAACATTTTTTTTTATTGATAAACGAGTGTACACAAATAAACCAGCTTTTTTATTTCAAAGAATCCAAATAGACATCGCGATTTATCCCATGGGTACCATAAACATCGAATATCATGATAAACCATAATTATGATTTTTTTTTTTTTATTTTAGATTAAATTTGTGTATTGATGCTGTCATGGTCCCTGTGCCTTCTCGGCTGTCTCAGTATGGCTACAAGTGTTTGCTGTTATGTTGTTTCTCTCTCTCCTCCTGCGCTCTGCGCTCTACCGGGGCGGAGTCATGGCGACTCCGGCCCCTGGCTCTGACACCTGCAGATGATCACCTCATCACCACGCTCACCACTTAAGGCGGCAGCTGAGAATGCTTCTTCGCTGGATTATTGTGTAACACTCGTCAGTGTCATCGCTAGATTCAAGCCATCTTCAGAGTTTCATCCGTGCCGTGACTTACATGCTCTTTTTTTCTCCCTGTGCCAGACTCAACTTACCAGCCTGAGGACCGCTGCTACGGTGAGCTTCTAAACCTGAGCGTCAGAGGAGGATCATTGTACATAGCCCCGTGTGTTCCCCTCCCCGTGCCCGTGTTTCCCGGAG